>LNAC01000184.1:958340-987005 GCA_002007465.1 Ailurus styani
GTCCTGACCCCACCCCTGTCCTGACCCCACCCCTTGCCCTGACCGCACCTCCTGCGCTGGCTTTGGCTCCACCCCCGGGCTGGCTCTACCCCCGCTGGCGATGCCCTGGGCCTCCCTGGCCTGCCCACTCACACCCGAGCTGGGGATGGATAGAGTGTGCGCACCGGGTTTGTGGGATCTTGCTGCGTCGTGTCTGAGCCCTCCTGGCGGGGAGCCCACGCACAGCCTGAGGATGGAAAACCCCGACAGGCTGTCAGGCCGGGGTCCCCTGGCGGCCAGGCACCGCCTGAGACCCCCTGTCTGTGCCCCCAGCGCAGGCTTCCTTCCCAGGCCCCTGTGAGTCAGGCCCCTCTGGGTTGGGGTCCCGTGAGCTGCGTGCTGGCTGAGCTCTGTCTGTGCTGTGTGTGCTTTCTCTGAGTAAAGAGTCATCGCTTCTGGCTTTCCTGTTTTATTTCAAAGTATTCAGAGAGAGGCCTGTCTCGTGGGGTTGACAAGTCCTCGTGCCCATTTTCCAGATAGGAAGTCACTGAGGGACACCCCAGAACCCCACAATGTCAGAGTCCTGAGGGTTTCAAACCAGGGGGATGTGGGTGGGTGGAGGGACACTGGGCAGGTGCTGGCCGCCTGTCCTGGGCGCATTTCGGGACCACCTAGTGGGTTTTCAGCGGAGGGGGCCGATGCTAGTCCTGGAGGCATTGGGTGGAGCAGCGGGCGGAGGCCCCTGCTGGCTGTGGTCCCTGCTCCACTTCCAGGGCGGTCTTTGGGATGTGGGCTGTGGGCTCCAGCGCACCCTTGCTGGGACCAGCAGTGGGGCTGGGCTCTGGGGGAGACCAGAGAGAACTGGCAGGCAGGTCCTGTGCCCTTCGGAAGCCCTGCTCCTCTCACTGCCCCAGCTCTTGATGACCTTCCCCTGTGAGGGTCTGAGCACAGTGGAGCTGGCTACTGCTGGGTCTCCAGAACCCTGTCCCGGAGGATGCGGAGGTCACGCCCAGGGACCTCTGCCACCTGTCACCTGGCCAACCAGAGCCTACCTGCTCCTGCCACTTCAGGGCCACGTCTCCACGGCTGGGTCCCTCCCTTGGGGAGCCGTCGTCTGTCTGCCACCACTCTGAAAATCATGTCTGGCTGTAGGTGGGAATCAGTGTCTTCTACTCAGCTTTGCAGGGGCAACAGGGCGCAGAGTAGCCGGGGGGATCCTCAGAGCCCCATGTCCATGGAGGGTGACCGCAGGGGAGAACGTGGCATGCCTGCTGTGGGTGAACGGGGCCGAGGTGCCCGGACGAGGTGGTCCTGGGTGGTGCCAGCCCCAGGCAGCCCAGGATGCTCCTCGGGGTGTCCCAGTTTGTAGATTTGCATCCCTGTGAAGCTGCGTGCAGTCGGGAACCTTGCTGGCCTGGGGTCTGTGTCATTCCCACACTCAGCCTGGCTCAGCCGTCTGTCCCCTGAACTGACCCTCCCCGCGGTGGCCTCTGGTCACTCATCCCTACGCGGTGAACAGATGTAACCGGAGACGAAGGTAGACCAGGGCTGCAGAAGCTGCTTTCTTTGGCTTCAGCTTCTGTGCTCCATATGTTTTGTTTCTAAGCATTTGGGTTGTTTAGAAGGATATTGTTTTAGTCCATTTGGGTGGCTACAGCAGCATACCACAGACTGAGTGGCTTGTAAACAACAGAAATTTATTTCTCACGGTTCCAAGGGCTGGAAAGTCCAAGATTCCAGCTGGCAGATTTGTGAGGTGTCTGCTGAGGGCCCACTTCTGGGTCACAGATGTCCTTGCTCTGTCCCTTCTCGGGGGGAGGGGGAAGGGAGCTCTTTTATGAGGGTGCCGATCCCATTCATGAATGCCATCCCACCGGGGATTAGGAATTCAACACGTGAGTCTGGGGGGGACGCAAACATTCTGACCTCAGCAGATGTGAAAGGGACCCTGTCCCCCTCAGTGGCCCTGATCCGTGTTGGGGGACGGTCAGGGCGAGATAAAGCAATGACATCATTGCTTTTGCAGGTGTGCTCCATGGCTGTGCTCACAACAGGCTGCATTCATGGGAGTCTCTTCTCTCACGGATTTGCTTTCCTTCAGGAGCATGGATTTAATTGCACTGTTGGAGGACTGAGCTCTCAGTCAGGGGATCAACACCAAATAGATATTAGTGATCAAGAAGGTATCTGGGAAGCACACGTGCTCTCTCAGTCATCCAGCCCTAATAAACTAGGTGGTGGGTGTTGTGAGGGCTGGGGTCCGGGCAGACAGCATTTGCCCTTGGAGGGCTCCCTGTCTGTGAGTCTGGGAGATGCGAGTGGCTGCAGAGACCTCTGTCTCAGGGGGTGTGGCCGGCCTGGCAGCGACTTTGGGGACAGGTGGATTGGGGTCAGCGCCCTGAGGTCCAGGAGCCTCACCCACCTGTGGAGGCTTTCAGAAGTCAGAAGATCATAAAATCAATGCACAGAAATCAGTAGCATTTCTATATACCAACAACAAAACAGAAGAAAGAGAAATTAAAGAGTCAATCCCATTTACAATTGCACCGAAAACCATAAGATACCTAGGAATAAACCTAACCAAAGAGGCAAAGAATCTGTATTCAGAAAACTATAAAGTACTCATGAAAGAAATTGAGGAAGACACAAAGAAGTGGAAAAACATTCCATGCTCATGGATGGGTAGAATAAATATTGTGAAAATGTCTATGCTACCTAGAGCAATCTACACATTTAATGCAATCCCCATCAAAATACCAGCAATTTACTTCAAAGAAATGGAACAAATAATCCTAAAATTTATATGGAACCAGAAAAGACCCCGAATAGCCAAAGGAATGTTGAAAAAAAAAAGCAAAGTTGGCGGCATCACAATTCCAGATTTCAAGCTCTATTACAAAGCCGTCATCATCAAGACAGTATGGTACTGGCACAAAAACAGACACATAGACCAGTGGAACAGAATAGAGAACCCAAAAATGGACCCTCAACTCTATGGTCAACTAATCTTCGACAAAGCAGGAAAGAATGTCCAGTGGGAAAAAGACAGTCTCTTCAACAAATGGTGTTGGGAAAACTGGTCAGCCACATGCAGAAAAATGAAACTGGATCATTTCCTGACACCACACACAAAAATAGACTCAAAATGGATAAAAGACCTCAATGTGAGAAAGGAATCCATCAAAATCCTCGAGGAGAACACAGGCATCAACCTCTTTGGCCTCAACCGCAGCAACTTCTTCCTAGGATCATCACCAAAGGCAAGGGAAGCAAGGGCAAAAATGAACTATTGGGACTTCATCAAGATTAAAAGCTTTTGCACAGCAAAGGAAACAGTCAACAAAACCAAAAGACAACTGACAGAATGGGAGAAGATATTTGCAAATGACATATCAGATAAAGGGCTAGTATCCAAAATCTATAAAGAGCTTCTCAAACTCAACACCCATAAAACAAATAACCCAGTCAAGAAATGGGCAGAAGACATGAACAGACATTTCTCCAAAGAAGACATCCAAATGGCCAACAGACACATGAGAAAGTGCTCAACATCACTCGGCATCAGAGAAATACAAATTAAAACCACAGCGAGATACCACCTTACACCAGTCAGAATGGCTAAAATCAACAAGTCAGGAAATGACAGATGTTGGCGAGGTTGCGGAGAAAGGGGAACCCTCCTACACTGTTGGTGGGAATGCAAGCTGGTGCAGCCACTCTGGAAAACAGTGTGGAGATTCCTCAAAAAGTTGAAAATGGAGCTACCCTATGACCCAGCAATCGCACTACTGGGTATTTACCCTGAAGACAGAAAGGTAGTGATCCTCAGGGGCACGTGCACCCGAATGTTTATAGCAGCAATGTCCACAATAGCCAAACTATGGAAAGAACCTAGATGTCCATCAACAGATGAATGGATAAAGAAGATGTGGTATATATATACAATGAAATACTATGCAGCTATCAAAAGAAATGAAATCTTGCCATTTGCAACGATGTGGATGGAACTGGAGGGTATTACGCTGAGCGAAATAAGTCAATCAGAGAAAGACAATTATCATATGATCTCTCTGATATGAGGAACTTGAGAGTCAGGGTGGGGGCTCGTGGGGAGTAGGGAGGGAAAAATAATGAAACAAGATGGGATGGGGAGGGAGACAAACCATAAGAGACTCCTAATCTCACAAAACAAACTGAGGGTTTCTGGGGGGGTGGGAGGGTAGGGATAGGGTGGATGGGTTATGGACATTAGGGAGGGTTTGTGCTTTGGTGAATGCTGTGAAAAATGTAAGCCTGATGATTCACAGACCTGTACCCTGGGGCAAAGAATAAAAAATAAAAAATAAAAGGCCATAATGCATCATCTAAGATCCTCAAAAAAAAAAAAAAAAGAAATCAGAAGATCAAGTAAACACACATATTTAAAGTGGGGATGTATAACGACGAACAAGCCTGATATAATATATGTCTACTGTTTACCACCTATCAATCATCTACCTGTCTGCCCTTCCCCAAATGGAAATATCCATTCTTTTCAAACACCCATGGGGAACTGATAAAAGTTGAAATGATTTTGGCCACATTCTTCGGTTGAAAGGTCTTGAGAGGCAAAAGAGTCTTTTCACTTGGAAAGTGCAAAAGAACTTTCTGTATAATTTTGGATTCAAGAAGAAAGGAAAATGGAAATCACAATCGCTTTAAAGTCAATAAGGATGAAAAACACCGTTAGCACACCAGCGCACACGAGAAGTATTTATGCTTGGCGGTGGGGGCCCATGCAAGGTGTCTGGTGCCTAGCGTGACCAGTTGCAGCAGGGACCAGCATCCCTCCCACCACCAGCCGACTGCCCAGCATGGGTGGTTAGTGCTGGGGGTGTTGATGGGCCCCAAATCCCTGTGTGGCCATAGTGGTGTATAACCCTTGAAGCGCTTTCCAGAAAATAGGAAAGATTGAAATAAAATTTACTAAGCATTCAACTCAATACGCTAGTAACAATAGCAAAGAAAACACATAAAGTAGAGAAGGAATAAATAAATAATGATGGGAACAGAGCTAATGAAATAGAAAAGTTAGAGAGGATTTGATCAATAAAATGGCACATTTGTTCTGAAGATGACAGGTGAGGTAGGAACCCTGAATAGAATAATCCCTGCAGAAGAAGTTGGGAAGTTACCCAGATATTAACTTGTAAGGTATGACAGTAGGCCCTACATGTGGGCTTATGAGGGTTTCCATCATCTGTTCCTACACAGTGTATAAACTGTCCCAGATCATAGACAAAGACAGGAAGTTCCCTAAGTGATGGTATAGCCACGGTCACCTTGAGCCGCTAGGACGTGTCTTGCCGAAGGTAACAGACAGCCTGAGCATGACCAACAAGAAGTGGCTTAAACAAGTTTGTGGTGGTATTGTATATATTTTTTATTTTCTGTGTATTATGATGTTTCAACTTTTTTAAAAAAAGGTTTTATTAAAAAAAAATAAAAAAAAAATAAAAAAGGTTTTATTTATTTATTAGTGAGAGAGAGAGAGAGAGAGAGAGCGAGTACATGGAGAGGGAGAGGGAAAAGTAGACTCCCCACTGAGCAGGTAGCCTGGTGTGGGGCTTGATCCCGAGACCCTGGGATCATGACCTGAGCCGAGGGCAGATGCTTAACCAACTGAGTCACCCAGATGCCTGGAAGCTTCAACATCTTAAAAACTCTTTCTGGCTAGGGAGAGACTGACCCTCCTGCTTAGCCGGTTCTTGGAGAAAGAGCCCAGTGGAAGCATCCCTTTGATATGCAAACCGGCCAGTCCAGGGTCAGACTCTATCTGGACCATGGAGGCAGGACCTCTGCCTTCATCACCCCAGGCCAGGTACTAGGCAGCGAGGAGACACGCCTGTCCTTTAGAACCTGATAGAATTATTCAAAATAGCCAGTTTTAGGCTGTTCACCCTGCCCTGTCCTGCCTTTCCTGTGGAAACCCCAGTAGAGACTCTGGCTGGGGCTCACCCCTCCTTCTGCTTCTGTCATGTGACCACGCAGGTGCCTCCCGGTGGGGTGTGCTGTGCCTCCTGTCTCTGGGCCCTCAAGGTACAATCGGCTATTTCCTGAGCCTCTCCCATGTGTCCTCCGTGGCGCAAGCCTGACTGATTGTCCCGTGGCTGGCGCTGGGACCCGGGGATGTCGTGAAGGAACTAGTCCTCTTTACATCCTTCCTGAAGCTTGCCTGGCCACCACACAGCTCAAAGCATTCCATCTGCATCTGGGCGGTTGTTCAGGGGGTAAGATGAAGGGCAAAGGCATTGTCTTCTTGGGATTCTATCTTTTCTCCAGGAAATCTAGCTCTTCTGGGACTTCTCCCTGTGACTCTTGGCCAGGCTTGTCTCATAGTCCCCCTCTAGCTGCGGGAGTGGCTGGGAATAAAGCGTATCACTTCTCAGCTCCCAGAGGGGAAGCATGGGACAGAGGGGAGGGAATGAGCAGCCCATACATGTGCCACCTCAGCAGAGCAGGACAGGGGCACAGGGCGAGCACAGACAGGCAGCCCCCACGTACCTGCTGCTCATGTGTCCTGGCGGCAAAATGTCAGATGCAACCCTCTCAATGTCAGGAACAAAACAGAGGTGCTCACGTTCAAGGCTGGTACTCAGGCTTATGGAAGCGACCCTCGTCAGGGTAGTAAGACTACGAAATAAAAGGGACATTGATTGAAAAGCCAAGGTCAAAACTATCATTACTTGCAGATGTATGATAGTCTTTCCATAAAATCCATGAAAATCAATAAAAATAATCAGAACCAATGAGATTTTGTGGTGGTGTGAAACAAAATCTGCATACAAAGTCAATAATCTACCTATAAAACTGCAATATTCAATTATAAATTAATATGAGGAATACCCTATACACAACAGCCACAAGCTATAAAATATCCAGGAATAAACCAAATAGGGCAACTACTAAGATCTAGTGTATATACATATATAAAGAGCTTCTACAAATCAATTGAAAAAGGACAACCCAATTTTTAAATGGGCAATTGATAGTAAAGAGCTACAAACAGGTATATAAACAGCCCATAAGGACATGAAAGGAGCTAAGTCTCAGAGAAATTAAATTAGAACCATGAGATATTAGTATTTATTGTGAAAATGACAAAGATGGGTAACATCAAGTGTTGGTAGGGTGTGTTGACAGGGCCCTGGTTTGACAATAAACAAATGTATCAATTTCAGTGGTCTCCATGGAAGAAGGGGGCATTCCTTCCCCCCTGAGTGGCAGCATTGGACAAATACTTGAGTCCTCAAGCGTAAGAGGCATGGGGAGGATGTCCTGTAGCTTTGTTTTGGCAGTGACAGATCGTTCCCGATGTAAACGTCCTTCAACCAGAAATGGTGGGACAGTGAACCAGGTACATGCTGCAGAATTTGGACTGGATAAGACAGAAGCTGAGTGAGCCCACCAGGCTGATGTCTCTCACTGAGGACAGCGACAGACCCTGCACACATCCCAAACGTCATGCCCTGAGGGCTCTGAGGAGTGAATGCGGGTCACCAGCGGAAGTCTGTGGTTCCTTCTTCCTCCTCTGCCTCTGGCTTTGAATGGAGGCTGAGCTGATCCCAGGGTCTCTGCCAGATGGATGGCTGTCCTCCAGGAGAGACTCCTCCTTCAGAGGCAGAGCATCAGTGGAAGGGGCCCCCCACACAGGAGGGGGGCATCCCTAGTCTCTCTTTCTCTTCTTTTGCTTCCAGCCCTGCCTTGACACCAGCCTCATTTGCACAGCTGAGCTGCTGGGTAGGTCTCAACCCTTTAGAAGGCAGATCTGCATTAGTCACCCATTGCTGGGTAGCTGCCAAGCAGAGTGAAGCAGATGCTGGTTATCTTGTAGGGTTTCGAGTCAGGGACCTGGAAGTGGCTCAGCTGGGTGGGTCCTGCCTCTTCTGAAGCCTCGTCTGGGGAACCACTGATGCAGTGCTCATCAGGAGACTCGGGCTCCTAGCCGCACGCATCTTTTCAGGGCAGTTGGCTTCCTCTGCAGCTGGTGAAGCAGGAGCAGGAGAGCATCACAGCATACCCAGAATGCAGACTATGGTGCCATATTTTTTTAAAGATTTTATTTATTTATTTGAATGAGAGAGAGTGAAAGCGAGCACTAGTTGGGGGGAGTGACAGAGGGAGAAGCAGACTCCCTGCTGAGCAGGAAGCCCGACATGGGGCTCGACCCCAGGACTCCAGGATCATGACCTGAGCTGAAGGCGGGTGCTTAACCCACTGAGTCACCCAGGTGCCGCAAACTGTGGTGTCTTTAATAATGGATCCTGGCAGCAAAGAAAAGAATTCTGCCACATTCTGGTGGTTGTATAGGCCAAACTGGGTACAAGGCAAGGTAGGCGATGACATGGGGGTGTGAATGCAGGGATGTGGGATAATTAGGATCCATCCTGGAAGCTGGATCCCATGCTGGGTCTCTGACCAGAGGAAGAGGGGAAGGGGCCCTTTATGCTGAAAAGGGTGGGGATTGCTGGTATCTTTTCCTTATTCCTCTTGCCACTTTGCTCTCAAGGTTGTTTTAGGCATGTGGACCTGTAAAACAGCATGATTCCCATGACAGTCCTGGGAACCCGAGAATCCACAGGCAAAAGAGTGAAGTTGGCCCCTACCTCACACCATATACATAAAGTAACTCAAAGTGGATCAAAGTTCTAAAGGTAAGAGCTAAAGGTGGAGCTCTTAGAAGAAAAGATGCAGAAAAAGCTTCATAACATGTGGTTTGAGATGCTTCCTTGGATATGACACCAAAAGCACAGGCAACAAAAGGAAAAAAGCAGAGAGGAACCAGACTGCATCAACATTTGAAACTTGCACGCATCCAAGGACACAATCACCAGACTGAATCAACCCATGGTGTGGGAGACTCTGACAGAGCTTCTGCCAAATGGGGCCGGGGTGGGTGCTGACAGCAGAGATGAGTCCTAGAGGAGAGGAGCAAGGCTTCACAGGATGGGTGTTGATCTGGTCTTGAGGCCTGGTGAGGACTTTACCAGGAAGAGTCATGAGAAGTGGGCTGGGGAGGGCATAGCTGACCCCACATTCAGGGAAGGAGATTAGTGCCTGGCTGGCAGGGACTTCTTGGATGGACTTCTAGGCTGCTCCACAGAAGCCCCCAAACCCACCAGCACACTTCTTGGCAAAGCTCCACCCCCAGTGCCGTCATCAGTCAGACAGGGAAACAGGCACTGAAGTACCTAGTTCAGCTGTGGGCATGAGGTAGCACACAAGACAGTGGGCCCATGGGCCAGGGCCCAGGAGACCCTATGAGCAGAGGGACCCCCTGGGCATCCTTGTCTAGATGTGCCCCACCAGAGCCTTGGAATCCGTGGCTCCAGGAAGGTGCTTGCTTTCAGAGGAGGTGAAGGCCATCGGTGAACTGTGCTGAGTGTGTGTGTGTATGGAGGCCTGGGGGGCAGGAAAGGGGGTCCACCCCAGTTTGTACTTGGCTCCACACTGCTCTCTGCACAGGATCCTGGCCTCCACTCTCAGCTGAATATGATGATGCCCAAAGGAGGAGGAGATCTGGTGGGGATGTGGGTGTTGAGGCTCTGGGTGCCAAAACGAGCCAAATATTCCTCCTGTATGGTGAGAAGTCCATGAATACTGAAAAAAAAAACCATGCTATTTAGGGAGATGGAGGAGATCCAGCTATAGAAAGAAGGACAACCTGCCGTGTGCAAGAACATGGCTACAGCTTGAGGGCATCGTGCTCAGTGAAACAAGTCAGAAAAAGAAATACCATATGATCTCACTTCTCTGTGGAATCTAAGAGAACCTGAATTCAGAGAGAGAGAGTAGAATGGTGGTTCCCAGGGGGTTAGGGGGAGGGTAGTGGGGAGATGTTGGTCAAAGGGAAGGAGCTTCCAGTTATGAGATGAATAAGTTCTAGGGAATCTAATGTATAGCATGGTGAGCATAGTTAAATAACTCTGTATTATATATTAGAAAGTTACTAAGAGAGTAGACCTTAAAATTTTGCACCATATAAACATTGTAACTATGTGGGCTGAAGGGTCGCTTCACAAGGTATAGTATACATACATCATAAAGTGGACATAGAAAGTATACTTGATACATATATACATATATAAATTATACCACACATCAGAATTGTTACATTGTATACATTTAACTTACACAATGTTACATGTCAATTGTATCAATAAAGCTGGGAAAATACCAGAATAATCTATTGCAAGGGGTCAAAGTGAGAGGGAGGAGAGGGGGCAGGCAGAGCTGTTGCTTTATACATGGACCTCACTAAACTGTTCAAATGGGGTATGAACACCTCTGACAAAACAGAACAGGGGAAAGGCTGTGTGTGCCTGCTGGGGCTTCTGTGATGGTCAGTGCATGAGGCTTGGGGGGTTGTGTGGCCTGGGACCCCTGTGCTGGATGGTGGTCTGGATTATCCTGGGGGCCATGGGCTTGTTACACCTGTTGAGCCGGGACCCGCCCTGGGCTGCATCGTGGGTGAAGCCCTGACGACAGCAGGCCGGTCCGCATGGCTATTGGGGATGAAAGGCTGGGTGTCTGCCCTCTGGCTTCTACCTGGGCACACCCTGTTCCAGAATGCCGGGGACAGGACTACAGGGCCTTGTTTTGGCGTCAAAGCTATAAAAAGATTTCTGGGAAAAAAACCAGAACATTTATTGGCAAGTTCCCATGATTCGGGGAAGAGCTGTCTGTAGAGGTAGCAAATGACATGGCTTTAAAATGACACATTTATGACATGTCCCCAGGACAAAACCTTACCATCCAGAGAAGCTGGGCCGTCCAGGAGGGCCCATGGCCGAGGCAGCCAAATGGCGTTCATCTCTGCCCTTTGTCACATCCAGATGTCCTGTGTGGGTTGACCAGCTGGCCTGGACAGGTGTCCCCAGTGACAGCGAGCAAGAAGCTGGGTGGACCCGTTGAGCTTTAGGCATCCCTCCTCCAGTGTGGGGGTTGGGGAGGGTTTCAAAGCTGCTCAGGGTCTGAGTTCTCGAGTCATCTCTGTGGCTCCTAGGGACTGTCCCATCTACCCACCGGCTCAGAGCAGGTGCTAGCTTGAGAGCTCCACTGGGGGGCAGGAGCCTTTCTCAGGTCCTGGGACTTGTCTGCATCCGGGTGCTGTCTTGGAGCAGGAATCTGAGCTGCATCTTTGTGGACAGGGGTGGGAGGGCCAAGGTCGGAGGGGTCAGAGGGCTGGCAGGAAGGCTCAGGGCCCTGCGGAGGGAGGCATACCTAAAGGGCCTCCAGGGGTCCCAGAATGCACACAGCAGTCCAGCTCTTCTGTGAGCATCCAAAAAAGGTCCTTAGAGCTTCTTATGGGACAGGAGGTGACAGAGCGTGTCCACACGAAAACACAAAGCCACTTACATCAGGTTAAGAAATCGGGTTTCCAGTCTCTGGAACCTGTGTGCTTCTCCTCATGGCTTCCCATCCCTTCCCCAGAAGCAAGCACAGAGAAGGGAGACCGCGTGAGGATCTGGGGACAGGGTGGCTGCCTACTCGCCCAGGAGAGGGGTTCTGGAAGGAGCCAGTCCTGCCATACCTGGATCTCGGATTTCAGTCTCCGGGACGATGAGGAAGAAATTCATTTATGTTGCTCGAGCCACCTGATTTGTGGTGTGTTGTCCTGGGAGCCCCTCTGCAGACTCTGGCTTAGGGCGGAGCAGGCCCCACTTCACTCCTAACTTGCAGGATCCCTGGGGACAAGCTGCCACCTCTCTGGTTTTCCCTCTTCAGCGACACAATGGGACAGATGAACCAGAGAAATTCTGTACAAGAGCAGCGGGGTCTGGGCAGTGGTCTGAGACCTGTCACTGGCTGCCCCTGCCTCTCTGTGGCCCATAACTTCATGGGACATGGAAGGAACCACACGTGTGACAGGTGAAGATTGATATGGAAGCTTCAGGAAGGAAGGTGCTCAATAACATTTTTTGGAAAGTGTAAATGACTAACACAGCGGGTATAACTGCAGACCAACGGGGCAGAGACGCCTTCTTCCTGAGAGCCGAGCTCCTGGGACAGAATAAGAACCCGGGTCCTTGTCACTCACGGGCAAGACGGCCTCACTGGGCTCAGGCACGAAGGTGGAGGGACGGGGAGGTTCCGGACTTCCGACTACTCCTTCTCCTCTTCTCCTTGCCTGTTTTCTGACAGCGAGTCTTTCAATTCACAGGACGTGTTTGGGGGACCCCAGGATTGGCGGCCGGGGAGAGGGCTTTCTGTCCCCGCGAGAGGGCTCCCAGGAGAAAGTGGGGAGACCCAGGGGACGGGAGCAGTCAGGAAGGGAGGGAGAGGAGGCGGGGAGGGGGCAGAGGGGGGCAGAGGAGGGCAGGGATCTTGGCGGCTCCTTTAGCCGGAAATTAAAAGGTTTCCAAAGACAAAGCCACCACAGGAGGAACGTGGGACCTGGGTTTCCTGGAACAATAATAGCACATCCTTCCTGCGGGGTTCCTGCATTCCGGGAATGATGCCCAAGTGCCCGGCATCCTGTGGTCCCTGCTGTGACCCTCGGAGCAGACTCTGTTTTTATTGCTATTTTACAGATAAGGAAACTGAGAGCGCAGAGTGGTGAGGTAGCATTCCTGAGGCCACACAGCCGCACTGGAGGTGGAGACAAGCTTAAACCCTGGTTTCTGTGATCCCAAATGCTTTGACCTCCCCTGGACTGACTTGGGCACAAGAGAGGCACCGATGTCTCTTCGTGAAGGGCCCCCCTCCCCTCTGCGGGGTCTCAGGCACCGGGGGCTGTGCCTCCCCACCTGGTTGGTTGGACGTGGGCAAGTGGGGTACTGAGCTCATCTGTCTCTAACACGGGTGACCTGCACTTGCTGAGGGTGCTGGGGGTGTGGGCTTGTCCGCTCACTCTAACCTGGTCCTAGACAGTAAACTGGAAGTCTCAGGGAGACGGTGGGCTCTGGCCTACCCCCAACTCTGGGCAGTCACCTCCCCTGCTCTGTGCCTCATGTTATCTTATTTATGACAGGTGTACTGGGTAGGCTCTTGGGCGCCAATCTGTCTGCGGGAGTCTCAGCGTAAGGCAGGGGGCCAGTGCCCTCACGGAGGGACACCACCCCACCTTGACCTTGGCCAGCTGTGAGGGATGGCACCCCGGTTCACCAGCAACCATGTACCCCCTGTAGCTCCAAATCCGACTTGCTAGAGTACTATGAGGAGGTCTGTGCTTCTGCACCCTGAGCTGCCCGCCCTCAGTACCCACGTGATCACAGCCGTGGGCGAGCCTGCAGGTGACTGGCATCCTCAGGGCTGATTGGGGCTTGGTGGGAAGATGTTAGCTTCATCTTGGGGCCCTCTGAGCAAGGGCTCCTGTTTGCCATCACCTGGGTCTGGGGCGTGTGTCACGTGGAGACTTGCGAAGACCTTCCATCAGACGTGCGTACACAGAGACCGATGAGCCCAATTTCCAGACCCTCGACCTCCACATGAACCCTTTCCTGAAACTGGTCTGCCTTCGAAGATGGGCTAAGGGATAAAGGGTTTCTATATGTCTCTTTGGCAGACACCATTCTCCCATTTCGCTCTTAACCCCCTACCCATCCCACGTGTGGGTGCGACTAGGGGTCTCTGGGACTTCGGAGGGTCAACTCCTAGTCTTGTGGCCAGTTGGGAAGGCGAATGGTGCTAATGGCGGGGAAGCATGTTCTTTTGCGTGTTGGGGATTTTAAAGTTTTGTTTTCAACTCAGGAGAAAGAGGGACTAGCTGGGATTTCCCTGGAAGGGCTGATGGGTGAAGGATGCCCTAAATTCTTGTGTGTTGAGGCATGCTTTTCTGTAGCTACCTGAAGGACAGCCTGGCTGGATCTGAATTCTCGCTCTCATTTTCGCTCGTTGGGTTTTAGAGACATGTTGCCCTGTCGTTGCCTCATTTATTCTGGCCATGGTAGAAAGGTTTAATCTAATTCTTTGACTTTTTGACTTATTTTTTCTTTATGCTGGGGTCCTTGAGGATCGTCTTCCTCTTTGATAACTCAGAGTTTTTCTAATGTATGCGTGGAAAGTGCTTGTTCTGGGTTTAATTTTCTCAGGCTCCCTGTGGGCCCTTTGCAAGGCACACACTCAAGTCTCCTGTTTCTAGAATGTTCTCTTGGTTTCTGCATTGGAATGTTGGTTCCATGGCGCTGTTTTCCTCTGAGGGGAGCCGCATGTGTTCTTTGACTTTCATTTCTCTGCATCCTCTGCCTTGTTTGCCAACTTTCTTTGGCCAAATGTCTTTGTATTAAATTTGCTGCCAGTCTCTTCTCTCTTGGACCCCTCACGCTCTTTGGTTCTGGGATAATTCTGTCTCATTCCTCTATTTCTTTTCTGACTTCGATCATGCTTTCCCCCCTCTTCTCCCTGTTTTTGTCCGTTTCCCTTCTGGAGATGTGGATTTCTGATTCAAGGTGGGTTTTCATGCCCTCAGATGCTTGTTGGGGCATAGTTGGTTCTGTTTGGAGTGTATACATGTGATTTCCCTCTTCCTGTGTTTCCGAGGGGGAGCGGACTTCCCGCCGTTCCTTTCCTGATGCACTGGAGTGTTGCCTGTGGGTTCCAGCTCCCTTGTCTATTTTCTGCATGAGGTTCGCAGTGAGACTTCAGCCTTCCTGTCAGTCTGAGGACTGTGGTCCTTCAGGGGAGGGTTGCTTTGGGCTGCGGAGCCTCTGTGGGCCACCTACACCCCCACCACTCCTTTCCTCACTCAAATCTCAGTGAACCTTCTTCCTTCCCATTAGGCTTTTAAGAAGAGGGTTCCTTCCAGTCCTGCTTTCCCTGATGCACTGCTGGTCAGAGAGGATGGGTTTTCAGGGGTCCCCATGGCCATGCCTTCCACACTGTGGTCATGCTGGGGACTGTGGGCAGGGCCAGGAGTTGAGGCTTGCTGCTGTTCCTCTTTTTCTGACAGACATTTTCAGTCCTTCTTCTTTATTTTTAAAATTATTTTTATTTTAATTCCAGTATAGCTAATATTTGGCCATCTTGGCAGACTTTCTTCCCAAGTAACACGGAGGGTATGGTTTTACATACAAATTTCATAGTTACCCTGGATTATTTGGGGAGGAGTGTTTGGAGTCCTGCGGTTGGAGATACCTAACACCCTTCTTTCTTTTATGGACAAACCACTCAGGCTGACAAATCAGAAAAACTATAGAAGGTTGAACAGCACCATTGGTCAATGTGTAACTGGTGTTTACAGAACTGCAAACACAGAAACAAACACTCGGAAGGGCAATATGGCTTCCTCGTGATGAAAGACCACCTACCTGAGCATGAAAACAAGCCTCAGTAAAAGTCAAAAGTTCACAATCACACATAGTGTATTTTCTCCCTACAATGAAATTAAATTAGAAACCAGTCAGATATCTAGAAAATCCCCAAGAGATCTGGAAGTTAAGTAAAACTCTCTTAAAGAATCCATGGGTCAGAGAAAAAAAACCCAGGGCAATTTTTGGGAAATGTCTCATCCTAACATAAACATATCAGCGTCTGTGAGATGTGCCAAAGCAGTGTTGAGTGGAAATTCATAGCCTTGACTGCTTATGTCAGAAAAACATAATTCTGGGTACCTGGATGGCTCAGTCAGTGAAGTGCCTGCCTTCGGCTCAGGTCATGGTCCCAGCATCCTGGGATCGAGCCCCCTGTTGGGCTCCCTGCTCAGTGGGGAGTCTGCTTTGCCCTCTGCCTCGGGCACCGACCCCCTCCCGGCTCATGCTGTCTCTCACTCACTCTCTCTCAAATAAATGAATACAATCTTTAAAAAAAGAAAAGAAGCACAATTCTAAATTAATGATATGATTCCATCTGAGGAAGCTAGGGAAAAAAAAGGCAAGTTAAATCCCAAATAAGCTGAAGGCAGGAAACACTAAAGACAAGAATGGGAATCAGAGAAATGGAAGGCAGTTGACCAATAGAGGAATCGGTAGAAACGAGAGTTGAGTCTCTGAAAAGTTTACTAACGTGGGCAAAATCCTAGCAAGACTGACGAAAAAGGAAAGAAGGAATCTAAAAATTATTGGTATCACAGGGTGGGGGGTGGTTTGTCATAATAGATCCTGCAGACATTGGAAGGATAATAAGGAAATAGTACAAGCAAATTGATGCCAATAAGTTTGACAAGTTAGATCCAAGAACAAATTCTTTGAAAAAATAGTTCATGAAAGCAGCCACAAGATACTGGTCAATCTGAATAGCTCATAGCTATTCAAGAAATGGGATTCTTTTTTAAAAAAGTTTATTTATTTAGTCATCTCTCCACTCAACATGGGGCTCACACTCATGACCCCAAGACCAAGAGCCACAGGCTCTTCCCATGGAGCCAGCCAGGTGCCCTGAAATGGAATTATTAATA
Source organism: Ailurus styani (assembly GCA_002007465.1). Taxonomy (NCBI): domain Eukaryota; kingdom Metazoa; phylum Chordata; class Mammalia; order Carnivora; family Ailuridae; genus Ailurus; species Ailurus styani. The sequence goes on from LNAC01000184.1 coordinate 974,692, forward strand.
AAAACCTTTCTAGAAAGAAAAACTCTAGAGCTAGATGACTTCATTGGTAAATGCTATCAAATACTTAAGAGAGGAATAACAGCTGTGTTAAACTAATAAAGTACAGGTGTCAGGAATGCTGTCTAACTCATTTTATGGAGGGCTGATCCATAGCAAGGGAATTATATGAAAGTTATAGACCAATATCCCTCACAAACGTAGATGCAAAAGTTGTTAAGGAAATACCACCAGATCGAGTCCAGCTTTATAGAGCAAGGGTAACGCGTCATAACCAGGTGGGTTTGACCCTGGGAATGCGAGGTTGATTTTACATTAAAAGAGCAATGGAAAGAGGGGCACCTGGGTGGCTCAGCCTGTTGAATGTCTGCCTTTGGCTCCGGTGAGGATCTCAAGGTCCTGGGATTGAGTCCTGCAGCAGGGTGGGGGGATCGAGCCCTGCAGCGGGGTCCTGGGATCGAGCCCCTGCTCAGCGGGGAGTCTGCCTCTCCCTCTTCCTCTGTTGCTCCCCCCTTCTCATGCGCACATGCTCTCTCTCTCTGTCAAATAAATAAATAAGATATAAAAAAATGAATGGAAATCACCACATTTGCAGAAGCAGAGAATTCACATGGGTTTGGGAAACAAAATTCAACAGCAGTTTGTGATAAGGAGTCTCACCAAACTAGGAACAGGGCAGAACCTCCTCACAGCAGGAACACAAGGAGCTGTTTCCTGGGGGATGGGGGGGGTCAGAGGTCCTGCAGACATGCCCACTTGGTGGGCCTGTCCCTGGGGGTAGCTGCTCCTGGACACTGGCCAGGGCCGCGGTCCACCCTTCCTTGGACTTGGCCTCTCACTTCCCCTTACCCTTGCAGAGCACAGCATCCACCTCCCGGCCGGACTTTCCCCTCGGGACGGGTGTGCCGGCCTTCGGGGTGGGGAACAGCATTAACAGGCCCACGTCTTGTTGCTGAGAAACCTGTGCGTGGGCCCTGGTTCAGCACATGTCTTTCAGCTCTCAAGGGTAAAGCCAGGACACACTAGGTTAGGAGCTCCTGGGGGGAAGAGAAGGCTCAGATAATTTTTGTATTTAGCTCAGAGCAGAATATTCATGGGTGTTGCTGGTTACAGGGTGGACGCCTGAGTTTCTGATGGGGGCCCCTCTGTCTCCTGGGAGGCTGTGACCACACCTTCAGGACAGAGTCCGGGCGTGACGGGCTGCCTTCTGTCCTGTCCCCAGCCCATCCTGTTGCTTCTCACTGCAAGCGGACCTCCTCAGTTGTCCACCACGATCAGCCCACCCGGGATCCACCTGGAAGGCGACCTGCTGCCTTTCCACGGTTATCAAAGAGCCCCAACTACTTGGGCTGGGTAGGTAGGCATTTTGGTGAACACTGGCTGGTTCAGCCCCGCCCCAGAAGCCATAATGGTCTGAATTAGCTCCCTAGGGAAAGCCATTTTATGACATTACGTTTCTCAGGACAGTGGCTCAGCAACGGCTCAGTGGAGCCGTGAGTGTGGGCTCCAGGCTCCACTGCGTGACCTGCGGGCTGTGTCTCCTCCCCTGTGGAAGGTAAGAACCGTCCCTCACTCACGGGGCGTCGTAACACCGCAGGTGCTGGGAGCGTGGGGCGTCCCAGGGGTGCGGTGCTCGGGCTGTGGTCACCGAGCGGCAGCTGTGGCTGTTGCTTTTCCGGGAACAGAGAAAGGTTGGAAGTGTGTGACCGCAATGCGTCAGGGGGCGGGGCTGGGGCTCCTGCCTAGAGCCTCCTCTGCCCCCCATGACATGCTGCCCAGTGAGCCCAGAAGGGCACGTCTTCCCTTCAGGCCCAGGGTCACACCCGCACACCTGAGGGCTACACAGGAATCTGAAGGTCGTCACCTCTCACCTGGGTCACACCCACACACCTGAGGGTCCCCGCCACACCGGAGGCCACCCCAGTTCCTCACCTAGCTGTGCAATCCCCAGTGTGGATGGTCACACAGTGTGTGGAAATACCCCTCCGATCCGCGCCCCCGGGACAAGCAGCCCCCTGGCACGTGCACCTCGAGGGCCCTGCGGTTAAGTTCTGGGGAGTCAACAGTAATATGTGAATTTTCAACCGCAAGAGAGCCGTCTGCTCAGTGGACCGAGGGTGAGGACCCAGAGCCTGGGGTCCAAGTCAGGTGCACACAGGGTACGGGGTGGCCTTCTGTGTGAAAGTCTGGGGAAGCTCATTCGCTCATTCAGCCAACACTTCTCAGGCCTGCTGGGAGGTGGGTACCAGTGGGGCTGAGGGAGTGATGTGGGGTCTTTATCCTGGGCTCCCAGCGAACCCCCCACGTAGGGTGAGCCTGCTCTGTGCATGACGGCAAAGGCCTCCGTCAGGACAGAAGGGACCGTGTTCCCCCAGCGGGCATCTCGAGGGCTCACTCCCCCCCCTTGTCACCCTGGTCTCCGAGTTGTGGACCAGCGGGGGCTGCAGGCAGTCATGGTGGGCTGGACTCAGCAAGAACTCTCTAAGTCCCACGCTGAGAGGCCCACCCCGGGGTCTGGGGACGGGGTTCCTGCTCAGATGAGGAGGTTGGATCTGCGTCTCTGCATCAGCAAACAGAAGGTGGTAATTGGCCAAACTGTTCACATAAGGAGAGCAAAAGCCTCCTTGTTTCCCACGCGTTAAAAATATTCTGGAACACGGGCTTTGATGCTGGGGCAGATGGCAGCAGTCAGGGCCACACAGTGTAGGGAGGGGTCGGGAGCTGGTCCAGGGGTCACACAGTGTGGGGGAGGGGTCGGGAGCTGGTCCAGGGGTCACACAGTGTGGGGGAGGGGTCGGGAGCTGGTCCAGGGGTCACACAGTGTGGGGGAGGGGTCGGGAGCTGGTCCAGGGGTCACACAGTGTGGGGGAGGGGTCGGGAGCTGGTCCAGGGGTCACACAGTGTGGGGGAGGGGTCGGGAGCTGGTCCAGGGGTCACACAGTGTGGGGGAGGGGTCGGGAGCTGGTCCAGGGGTCACACAGTGTGGGGGAGGGGTCGGGAGCTGGTCCAGGGGTCACACAGTGTGGGGGAGGGGTCGGGAGCTGGTCCAGGGGTCACACAGTGTGGGGGAGGGGTCGGGAGCTGGTCCAGGGGTCACACAGTGTGGGGGAGGGGTCGGGAGCTGGTCCAGGGGTCACACAGTGTGGGGGAGGGGTCGGGAGCTGGTCCAGGGGTCACACAGTGTGGGGGAGGGGTCGGGAGCTGGTCCAGGGGTCACACAGTGTGGGGGAGGGGTCGGGAGCTGGTCCAGGGGTCACACAGTGTGGGGGAGGGGTCGGGAGCTGGTCCAGGGGTCACACAGTGTGGGGGAGGGGTCGGGAGCTGGTCCAGGGGTCACACAGTGTGGGGGAGGGGTCGGGAGCTGGTCCAGGGGTCACACAGTGTGGGGGGGTCACACGGTATGGGGGAGGGGTCGGGAGCTGGTCCAGGGGTCACACGGTATGGGGGAAGGGTCGGGAGCTGGTCCAGGGGTCACATGGTATGGGGGAAGGGTCGGGAGCTGGTCCAGGGGCACAGAGCATGGGGGAGGGGTCGGGAGCTGGTCCAGGGGTCACACAGTGCGGGGTTGGGGTTGGGAGCTGGTTTAGAGGGCACATAGTTGAGTGGGGCGCTGCTGGCTCTGCTGCCTGCTGCCTGGGACCCCTCGTGTGGACTTTGGCCCCACGCTCTTCTCTGTCCTTGCTCTGTGCTGAGTGTCAGGAATAAGACACGACAAAGTCAGTTTGGACAGTCTCTGCGTCTGCACAGCCAAAAGAACCCGTGGTCTGATGGGTCCCTCTGCGCGAGGAAGCAGGTCAGACTTGAACCATGACCGTCCCCGCCTGCGAAGACTGAAGTCGTTGTGGGCTTTCTCCTCTGACCTAACAAGTTGGGTTTGCACTTTGGGGTGAGTGGAGCCCCACGGTGGCTTGTCTTCTTTTGCTCCAACTGCCTCCACCCCTGACTGGGAGGCACCCCCACTCGTCCATCCGCCAGCAGATGCCCACACCCACCACGTCCTGGACACGGGTCCCATGGGGTGTGGGCATTCCTGGGCGGCCGTGGGAAGTCTGGGAGAGGCAGCCGCACTCGCTCGCAGCCCGTGGCCCTGCCCCTGGCGTCTGGGCCGTCCTCGGCACGAGATCCCGGCTCCTGGGGCACGGTGGGGCGTCTACACCAGCAACGTCCCAGGAAGGGGGTCGGTTGTGCACATACCTGGACCTGCCTCTTTTCTCAGGAGGTCCAGCCCAGCAGATGTTCACCGGTGTCTCTGTCCAGGCTCTGTTCACGGCCACTCCCAGCTGCACGGGGGTCTGGGGGTGGGCATTTGCATCGGGGCCTGTGGGCACCCCAAGTAAAGTTGGGGTTCCTTGGACAAAGGAAGGGGGTTTCGTGTGTGCCAGCAAGGGTGGAAAGCAGGCCAGTCAGGGCCCCCCGGGGCTGGGCGGTGGGAGTGACACCTGCGGGGCAGGACGGGCTGCCTTCCCGGGGGCTGGAGGGTGTGCAGCAAGACAACCCTCGTGGCTGGTCGGGAAGGTCGCTTTGTCTCTCCTGCCTCCCAGGTCGTCCGTCTGTTCTCTGCAGAAGCTCCTGCCCCAGCCGGGGCCTCACCCCTCCTGCTCTGGAGCTGGTCGCTGCAGACAGCATTCCGTGGGCTGTCGCTGTGCTCTCAGCACCCGGCGCCCTGCACTGGGAAGGCTCTGCTCATCTAGACCCCTGAGCGGGGCCACGTGGAGCCGCGTCCTCGAAGAAAGTCTCCTTCCTCTGGGTGAGGTTCCATTGGATCTGATCCAGTCTCGGGTTAAGGAGAATGTTCACAACCACGTTCACGGCCAAAGTCTCTCTAACTTTCCAGGAAACCTGCTGAGGACTCAGAGGGCTCTTTTCCAAGTTAGGAGAAAGTTTTCCTTAAAGACTCCTGAACGTGGGCAGTCTCCGGAGAGGTCTGACCCCGACCGAGGCCCCCGCCTTCCTGCGCTGGTGGGCCGCGCCCGTGGGCCGCGCCTGTGAATGAGCGTGTGACTCAGTCCCTTCCTGTTGAGAAAACCAGACCTGGTATCACCATTGCCGGCTGCTTCCTGACCCCAAGGAGGAGCTTCCAAGGCCTCGCCCGGGCATCTCATGTGCCTGCCCAGCGATGTGGTGCCTGCGGCACCCCGAGGCGGAAGGTGTGGCCCGACACAGCCCTGCCTCGCTCTTCATCTGCCCCCTGAAGTCAGATACGTTCCCATGTTAACTGAACTGATTACCTCCCCTCCACTAGCCCGCACTGTTTGTGGCCGCCAGGTTCTGCAGGAGGATCGGGTCTCGTGTCTGACATCCCTGCCCGCGAGAGGAACCTTCCTCATCCCTTGTGATTGATGCTGGCCCCTAAAGCCTGGGAGCCCAGATGCCACCTGAGGACACAGCCCCTCTCCTGCGTGCTAGGTGCCACTTGTTGGGGTGTGTTCTCCCCAGACCCAGGATGGGGCCCAGTGCAGAGATGAGGTTTGTCAGGATGAGGTCTTCCTGGAGAAGGGGGCCCCTAGTCCAGTGCATGTCCTCACGAGAAGAGGGGAGTCTGGATGCACTTTCGGCTGCACTGTCCATGGTAGTTCCCAGCCCAACGCAGACTTGAAAAAGAGCACGTCTGTTTTCAGTTGGACACGTGTGTGTGTATATGGTAACTTTGCTCCCAATGGCTTTTCCTCTCTCTGTTGGTACGGATTTTTCCTGTCTCTGAAAATTCCCAGGAAATCAAAGACCACTCACTAATCCAGGACTGGGAGCCAGCCAGGCACCTTGGAAGTCATACGTCAGCTGACCTTGGTCACAGGCATGCTGCTGGTGGAAGTGACCCAGTCCTCTGCGTGTGCCACATATAAGAACTTATTTTGGTTATTCCAGTTCCAATGAGCTGAACACAAGATTACACGATCAGGGCCTTAAGCATCTCGTGGAAATGATAGCGACTCATAAAACCAGAAGAAGAAACTCAAGACGTTCAGATTAGCTTGATTTCTCGAATGAATGACTGCAAGCTTGCTTAATTCTACACCGAGGTGGCGACACAGTGACGTGGGGGCAGCGAGGCTTCTGTCAACGTGGTCAGAACGGTTTAATCGTCTACAAATGGGTTGTGATGTGGACTCTGAAATGAAGCCCTTTCTTGGGGATCCTTATCTAATTCTGTGTTTTCAGAGCACACTGACAGTCTTCAAATCTTGTGCGAATGTTTTACTATCTCAGGCTTTCGGAAGGCTCCTTCCTCTTAGAAGTTGCATTTCTCCCGGCCGTTCTGCTCAGGACCAGCTTCCAAAGGCTGGAGGTGGATCTGGGTCCTGTCGCCCCTTTTGGAGGGGAGCCCGGCCTCCATGGCACTGAGAATTTTTCATGGCGAATTGGTGTATTTCAACTCAAAGCAGGAGTGGGGGGTTATTGCCTTCTTGGAAACCCTATATGAGTGCCTATTAGCGTCTCTTCACTAATGCAATGCTGTGGATTCCCTGGGGCAGGGCTCTGTCCTTCTGACCCGGACCCTCTTCTGTGTGCCCGGGATGGCTACCAGCCCGGCCTGCAGATCCGGGCCCACACCTGCAGCTGTGTCTCATTGTCCCCTTTCACACACACACCTGCCAGAGTCAGCAGGACATGGAGATGGCCCCAGATGGCACCTGGATGGATGCCCCGGAAGGTCCTGCAGACATGAACCCGGGCATGGAGCACCACAGCCTGAGTAGCTAACATGGGGTCTTCCTCCTCCTCCTTGTGGGAGCTGACAGGCTGGGCGGCCCACACTGTTATCTCCACGGATCACACAGTGAGTAGCGTCGATGTCAAATCAGGTCACCAGCCAAGTCCCCCGATTGGCAGTGTGCACCTGAGGGCAACACCACGCCTTTGGGGGACCTGCCCCCCAGACTGCAGCAGTTGGCCTGTCCACACGTGTATGACCTCAGTTTGCCTTCTCTGACAGCAGCAGGGGCATCGGGCTGGTGGTCCTGCTGGGACCTGGCCCTGCTCCTGCCCCAGCATTCTCTGCTGTCTGACTCGAAACCTGCAGGCTGCTTCTTCCCACCTCACAGCTGCTGTCCTGGGCTCCCTGCCCTGCCCCTCTGGCACCCCCAGCCCACTCAGGTGAGGCAGCATGGGCTTCCCTAGTGGCTTTGGCACCAGCCCTGGATCACCTGTGTTTCTTCCTTCTCTCTCATACCCCACATTTTCCAGCAATGGCTCTGTCTTCGAAGCATTGAGATCCAGCCACAGTCACCACCTCCAGCCGCCGCCTAGGTCCCAGCTGCCTTCCCTTGCACGGGGAATGCCAGTCTCCTACGGGGTCTCCCTACCCCTGGCCAGCTGGCTCCACTTCCTCCCCCATTTCGTCCACTTTCTCCTGGCTCCCTTCATTCAGGCCATACCAGCTTCCGGTTATCCTCAGACCAGGACATGCTGGCTCCAACCCCAGGGCCTTTGCACTTCCTCTCATTCCAGATATCTGTGCTTTTCTGGGTGAGTGAAGGTGGAAATCCTTAGTAGCTCTCTGGGAGGACAGGCCGCGGGGTAACAGGAAAGAGCAGAAATAAAAATACATTAATTAATATAGCAAAACCCTGCATTGTATGTGTGCATTTATAAGCAGACCAGATTCTGACTTATTTCAGGATGTTAAGGTTTACGGAAAAGCCCAGAATTAATGTTCATGCTATTTGCCACTAAGGTAGATTGCATAACTTTAAAGTGTAAATACTGGTGTGATTAGAACAGCTCCAGGTTAGGAGAAGTTTCCACTGATTTTGGTTGTCACAGCATGGACTGTATGGCTTTGGTGGAGGGGGGGTGGGTGGGTGTGGAGAGGAGTGGGCACCAGCCAGCCTGGCCCGTGCCGGGGTCCCTTTCAGTTGCCCCGCAGTGAAATCTGGCCAAGACAAGGGGGCCTGGTGCTGGCTGACCCAGGGGAGGAGGCAGGGCGCCTTCCGAATACTTTCTAGCCTACTGGATGCTCCCCCACGTGTGGGCTTCTCTGTCCCTCCGGAGACGAGCCTCGGAGCTGTCCTGGTTCTCTGCGTGCCCGCCCCAGACAGAGCCGCCCAGACCTGTGGGCCCGTTTGCGTGAGCTCGACAAAAATCATCCAGCCCTTCTTGCGGTTTGTGCTTTATACAGCGCATTCTCTGTCTGCTGTGAGGGCCCAGAAGACAGGCCCACAACACGGAATTCTCTGGGTGCGGGAGCTGATTTGTTGTCCAAGGGGTCCTGTCTTTGAAGAGCTGGCTGAGACATGCTGTTTTGCTTAGAGTTTCCTCTTTAAGGTTGGATGGATAAGAGGCAACATTTCTGTGACCCGATCCATTTTTTCTAGTCTGAGTTGTTTTGGGGCAGGCCAAGGCTGGGGAGGGTTGGCTGGACCCAGCTGCCTTCTGGGGACAGTCCTGATCTGCTCCCGGGACGAGGTTGTCCCAGGTGACCGTGGGGCTGGAGATGGTCTCAAGGCCGCAGATAGCCCATTATTTCTGGCTTGCAGCCCCCGTGGCCTGGTTTCAGGACCAGCTTTCCCATCCTCTTTGAATGCGACCTGCTTGGGTTGTTCCCCATGCCCTTTGGCCCTTTCTAGCCCTTTCCCCCAGGGGCTCAGTGCCCTGCCCCGGTGTCACTGTGCCCAGGGCTGACTTGGCTTCACCGTCCACCCTCTCCAGTGAGCTCAACCACCTGCCCCACGCGGGAACGGCCACGTCCTGAGTCAGCTGGCCCCTTGACCTTCTGAAAGACCTCTCGAATCTGCCTGGAAGAAGAGGAGGAAAGATGTGCGGGGGTAGAGCTGCCGTTGGCCAAGGATTCTGCGGAGCTGGGGTGTCTGCAGAACACGGACTTGGGAGGCCCAGCAAATGTCAAGCAGGGCTGGAAATGCAGCCCAGCTCATGGCCCCGTGGCCAGAAGGTGGGGTGCAGCCCACGCACTGCAGGGTGGGCGAGCTGAGGCTCCCAGGCTGTGGTGGGGGTGTGCTAGGAGGCCGACCCATGGGGAGAGGCGGCAGAGACGTGGCCTAGCCGCGGGACAGCTGGGCGGGCAGGGCTGCATCTCAGGGGCGGGGAGGGCACGGTCAGCGGCAGCCTTGCAGGCCGAGGAGGCCCCGGAGAGCCGGTGCCCTGGGATCTGGGCCACGCCGGCTGTGAGAGCCTCTGCCGCCCTCCGGGGAGCTCTGGAATTCAGCGACACCGAGGTCACCTCTGCGAGCACCATTTCTTAGACACAGACTACCTCTAAATGACCCACTTTCTTGGGGAGAGTTATTGCAACCTCTTAATATTTTATTATCAGTGTTTGCAATTTTCTCTTGTAGTTCTCCTGGGAGCAGTTACTTTGAAGCGCAGCCCCCCAGGCGAGGCTGGGTTCAGCGGACACTGTCATTTCCACGCGTGGCTATCTCCGTCTCAGAGTCCCTGATAGGCGCCTCGCGGTTTCTCTGGGGACACGGGGCCGTTCTGACCCGGCTGGTTCTCTTGAGCAATCAGAAGCCAGGGTTTTGCTTCAGGCATTTTAGACGACCTCCCCTCGGGCATGGCTCGGGAAGCTGAGCACTGAGGCCAATGACACCTGAAAGCGTCCGATCCACAGGATCTGGAAGGCGGGAGTGCTTGGATAAGCGTGGGTGTGCAGAGCTGCCTCTGGCCGCGTGCCTTCCGACCCCGGGGAGCTGGCCATGCGTGTGAGTTTGCTTCTGGCCACGTCTGGGGGGACAACAGTCCACGTCCATCAGAGGGGGGATGGGGCTGACACGGCCATGGCCACGGCCATGGCAGTCTGCTCTTGAGCCCACTGCCTCCAGAAGCTGGCCAGGCGCCCACAGCTAAGCAGGGGCTCCCCCGTCGGGCATGAGCAATTCCACATAAATCAGCGTCCGTCAGGGCCGCTCTGGGACCTGGACAGACCGGCAGAAATAAGACCACCGCAGAGTCACATCTAAACTCAGGAAAAACACGAGGCGAACCCCAAATGCCCCCAGATGCCCAGGCCTGGCTCACAGGAGGGACCGAGCCTCCCACTGCAGAGGCCATGGTGGGACCAGCTCCAGAGGAGGGAGGTGGCCATGCGGGTCCTTGAATCCATGTCCCGACTCTGAATGGACAGAGGACCGGCCGTCAGGGCCCTGGGGTGCAGCTGGAGACCCGGGTCTGGTGGGGGTGGTGCAGCCCCGGGCTCAGCGGCTGTGTGTGTATGAAGGGGGCTCCTCGGGGACGGGGTGGGTGGCAAGCCCGAGGGACTGGCGGAGTCGGAGGGTCTGTGGCTGGGCTGGGCACGGACGTGACCGTGAGTCCTGCTCTGCGACTTAGGGACCCACCTTGACGGGTTGTGTCGGGGCACACGGGGGAGGACCCTGACCTCAGTCGTTCAGGGTAACACACGGCCGCTCAGTGACACGTCACCGCCCACCTGGCGGAGTGGCCGGAATCAACAGGACAGGTGACAACAGGACACGGAGCCCTCGTCTCTGTGCTGAGCCTTCACTTCCTGGGGCGCCGTCAGGATTCACCGGGTTCAGGTGCTGTTCACTGAGCCCCTGCAGCGTGAAAATTAAATAAACATGAAAATGGGACATCATCCTGGGGAATGAAGCCCATCGTTTGCTTGAAGGAAAACCACAATGTCATCTTTGTAAGGCTTTGTGATTACTCTGTTTTCCATCCTGACTTGAGGTTTATTCTGTTTTCTTCCCTGTAACAAAAGGAGAGACACACAGACAGAGACACAGACCCACAAAGAGAGCTTCAGGCTGTCCCAGGGCTGCATACCCTCGGTGTCCCTCCTTGGTCCCGGCTGGGGGTAGGGGGGTCTCAGGGCCCCCACATCTGTCACCTGTCTGCCCAGAGCATCGGGACAGGACCGTGGTTGGAGCTCAGCCCAGGCGCCCAGGGCTGCCACCTTCTAAGACCTGGAGGGGAGAAAGCCCAGCGTCTCGGGGAGCCCATCCTCTGGAAGCAACACTCGGCTGCATGAGCGCCTGGGTCCCTGGGCCGGGCACATCCCCAGTGCGGAGCGTTAGGGGACATGGAGGCCGCGCCCAGGAGCCGAAGCTCCGCTTTCTCTTGGGGTGTTTGTCGTGTCGTGTCCCGAGCTGTGGCCTTCCTTGGAAGGGGGGCTCTTGCTTCTCAGGGGTTTGGGTGTTGGGGGGCTGCTGTGGGCCACGCAGGGGGGCATCCACCCTGAGGCCTGTCCCTCTAACTACCTCTCCCTTGCAGTCGCCAGGAACCCTCTAGCCTCCAGGCCAAGACCCCCTCCTGCAACCTCCTCCTCGGCCTGGAGGGCTCTGCCGGGTCCAGTGCACAGAGAGCGCACAGCTCGACAAGGCATCTGGAAATGGTCTGTGTGGGAGATGGGTCAGGGCACGCGGAGAGTGGCCTCTTGCAACTGCAATACCTGCCGGCCTCCCGGGCCTGTCTTGGCGCGGCTGGTTCTGCTGGAGGCAAGGGGGCCTCCGGGACTCCAGGTGTATAGTCTATCCTTCCAGCAACTTCCATGGGTGGATTTTCCTTTCCCCAGGGCTTTGGCAGCAGTCCTGACATGGCCGGGGCTCCGGGAGCATCCCTGAGCCGAGGAGGGGCCTGGGGGGGGGCCCCCGCCCCGGGGATGGAGGCGGGCTTGCCAGATGCGGCGGCGCTGAGTGCCCACTGAACTGATAATCTGTTGTCTGTGCTTAAGAAAGTACATGCTAAGCACAGCTGGAAAAAGATTCAATTTCTCTTATCTTGACCAGAAAACTTCCTTCCTCTTTAGACAAGGATTCTGAAGTTAATAGTTCTTTTACTTACACTTTTTTAGAAGTCAAGATGGTTTCCTTATTTCTCTGGTTTAAGGAGTGAATTTCAAATTGTTGACTAGTTATATTCTCATACATGTTTGTGAGCGGTCCATGAATGATTTCCCAAAGACCCCCTCGCTATTTAAGGCACATTGGTGGGGGGGGGAGGGGACTCCTGTCCCGGCCCTAAAGTGGCAGCCACTCAAAGATCAAACCTTATTTGCTCCATGGTCATATTTAATTAAAAGTGAAATGTCCCCACTTTCCTAATGCTTTGTCTTAAAAAAAAATTGCTAAAATTCACAGAAAATTCCATGGAGCCATTTCTGAGTCTTGTACTTGACATTTCCAGGCCCCTCACTCAAAGTCCTCTCTTCCTCTGATTATTTTGGGGCATTTTTCTGGGAATGTGCAACCGCTGGGTGGAGAGGATTAAGCCAGACAGACTGTCCCCGTACCACAGAGGATGCACAAAGGAGTGGGGGGCAGGGAGACCCCTGTGTCAGCAGTGATAAGAGGAGAGGGGAGCAGGGAGAAGCACTGAGGGGGGAGGGAGGAGGGGGAACA
>LNAC01000184.1:987263-1036978 GCA_002007465.1 Ailurus styani
GAGCTGAGGACCCAGCTGAGTGTGGTGGGACAAGCGGAAGGTTCTGCTGGAGGGGCTGGACCAGGTTCTATGAGGGTCTGGGGCCAGGAGGGAGGATCCTGCCAACAGGTGTCAGGGGAGCCGCTCAGAGGGAGTTTCTCGCATAGGTGAGTAGTGACCAGACTAGACCAAGGGACAAGCCTTTGTGGGGCAGGAACAGGGGGTGTCCCAGGGCCAGCAGGTGCCCAGGTGAAGGGCTGGGGCTCAGGGGATGAGGGGGGCATGTGCAGGAGATGCTGCGTGGGAAGTGAGTACTGAGGTCATGGGCAGAGAGGGGAAGGGCCGAGCAGACACTGCGCATGTGCAGCTCACGTCTCAGGGGAGGGGGTGGCCCAGAGCCGTGTGAGCCTGTGGGGCCTGCGGGGGAGGGGGCGGGTGGGCGCAGCACCAAGGGTCTGCTTGATGGGGAGGGGCGGGCCCAAGCCAGCTGGGGCCAGGAGAGTCCAAGTGGTCGGCATCAGAACCGTTCTGAAGAAGCCAGTTCAAGGCCTATGTCTGCCCGTCTATCATCTACCTACCTATCAAATCTATGTAAAACTATTGACCTCAGAGATTTTGTCTCAAAAGCAAGGAGATTTTCTGGTCAAGATAAAAGAAATGCAATCTGTGTTTTAATGTGTGCAGTCTCTCTCCTATATTTATAGTCATGTATAGTTTTAATTCTGGTAAGACAAACAACCTGTGTAGGCATCACCGCCTCCATCCCCACTGTTCTTTTCATCTTGCAAAACCGGAGACTGTCCCCATGAAACGAACTTCCCAGGTCCCCATCCTGTCCCCTGACACCCACTGTCTATTTTCTGTCCCCGTAAATCCGATGACGTCATGGGAGCAGAATCGGATGGTATTTGTCCTTTGTGATGGGTTTATTTCACTCAGTGTCATGACTGCCAAGTTCATCCGTGCTGTAGCAGGTGTCAGAGCTCCGTGTTCAAGCTGAACATTGTTCCAGTGTGTCGCTCGACCACGGCTTGTTTGTCTAGTCTTCTGTCGATGGACATGTGGCTTGCTTCCACCTTTTGACTCTTGTGAACAAAGCTGCTTCGGAAGTGGGCATACAACATCTCTTCCAGACTCTGGTCTTTTGAGTGCACACCACCAAGGGGGACAGCTGGGCCCCTTTTTGAGCCTTTTGAAGCTCCACTTTGTTTCCCCTCGCGGCTGCACCGTCTGCATTCCCATGTCGAGGACCTTTTCATATGCTCTTTGGAAGGAAAAGGATTTATTTTGGAGGGAGCCTTTTGGAAAGACTTTCTGGAGTAGGTGGCACTTGAACTGACGAAGAAAACAGACAGAAGACACCGACCGGCAACCAGGCTACCCCTCAGACCCCAAAGGGGCAGGAAGGGATACGGTAAGCAGCTCAACCCACAGAAATTTCAAACTTAGATGATACTGCTTTGAAAAGTGCAACCATGGCATCCTACCCAGTGTGACGCAGACAGTTTGAAGCGCTCTGTCACTAGTAAGAAAACTAAATTTGTAATTAAAAATAAAAACTCCCCAAATTGGATTATGGAGGCCCAGAGGATTGTGCTGGAAAATTCTACCAGGCATTAAAGAACGAACACCAATCTGACACAACCTTTTCCAGGAAACAGGAGGGAGGGGCACTTCCCAATTCATTTATGCGCCAGTGTCACCAAAATACCCAGAGCGGACAAACACGGTATAAGAAGAGAAAGCTAAAGAGCAGCGTTCCCTGTGATTTTAGACACGAAAATCACCTGCAAATAGAATTCAGCAATATATGCCAAAATCGTACAGCACGATTAAGTGAGGTTTCTTCCGGGGATTCAAGGCTGGTGTGTTACTCTGTGTGTTCATATATGTATGTGTGTGTGCATGTGCATGTGTGTCTGCATGTCTGTGCGCACGTACGTGTGTGTGCACTCAGCACGTTCATTTCTGTCTGCGCATCTGTTTGTGTGTCTACGCCTGCACACACACGTGCATGTGCATTCATGTTCATGTGCATGTATGTTTTGGCATGTGCAGGCCCCTGTATGTGAGTCTGTCTGTGACTCTGTGCACGCATATTCACATGTGTGTGTGTGTGTGTGTGTGTGTGTGTGCCCCTCTGTGTGATTGTGGGCATACAGGTGCATGTGCTGGTGTGTACAGGCCTGTGAGTGTGTGTTTAGGGCCCTGGATGTAGAGAACCAGATTAGCAATGAATCCTGCTTGCAAGCCTGTTACATTTACTCTGTGCTCAATGAATACGCTATCCTCCTAGTAAAATCCACCCGGTGTCCTGGAATGACCTTCCTGTCCTCCCCGGGTTGTGCACACGTACTGAGCTCTCTGGACAGGGTCTGGGTCAGAATGTCAGGGCTGCGAGGCGCCAGCAGTGGGGTGGGCGTGAAGGGATGTTGGGTGAGTAGAGCTTTCACTGCTTGGGAATTTAGTCAAGGGAGAAACTGCACAGGATTTTTGAATAAAACCCCAAAGTCATGTTTTCTGTAACTCCTGGCACACTGCCCTGGCCACGTTCTTGTTTTTTATCCTCAGTGCGTGGTATGCAGAAATGCATGGTCAATGTTTATATAAACAGACCAGGGAATGGGGATCTAGAAACAGAGATGACAGATTTTAGGGCTGAGTGCCCTCTTTGTGGCCAGTGAGCACACATGATTGGAAACGCCAACGGTGTCAGCAGCTCCGGTGTGGGGAGTCTGGGCAGGCTGAGAGGGGATCACATTCCCTAAACCTTGGAATTAAGGGAGTTACCCATGATGAGACTATATTCAATCAACATTGGTCGGTAAGGACTCTAATTTCCCTTTGGCTGGATAAATTTTAGCTTTTGGTTCCTCTTTTATTTGGGGGGATATCTTGCTCATTTTCCCTCTGTGAGCAAGATCAAGAGCTGATAACCCTTCAAATGATTTGTCTAAATGGCAACAGAGGGTCAGTGGCTGATGGACATTGGTCCCAGAAATGTGTGAATTCCTCGACGTCACCTTTATCAACGCGGAAAAGCAGTGAGCAAACTTTGTGAAGACCACAGGCATCCATCCCCTCAGAAGCGTTCAGACTCAGCACTTATAATGAGTGAACGCTATGAGGGGCGAGAACATTTTATGGGCTGTCTCCAGACTTCACTTCTAGTCTTAATGGCCTTGAAGAGGAGAGGCAGGTTGCCTTCCACTAGAGAATTCGTTAGACTTCTCGGTAAGAGTGGTTTTCTAGACTCAGATGTGCTGAGATTTTCATTCTGTTGCTTTGATCAAACATGGCGTACCAGTGGTTTGCATTTGCTGCTGCATTGGTGGGAAGACTTGTTAGGAGCTTCTGCTCTTGTTACCCTGAGGAAATCTTAAAGTAATAGCCTCTTGAGGTTTGAAGAGGTCCTTTCGAGTCAGCTTGGCAGGTTCACAAAAGTCTCTGACTTGCCTGGCAGTGCCTTGTATCTTGAATGTCATATTCGGGTTCCGTTGAAAACACTAAAACCACTTAAAATAGAATGGTTCAGGTTGAAGAGACGGCTTGTAAAGGTCTACCCTTACTGCTCTGGAAATTCTCTCCAATATTCTAATAGTGCCTTGTATTTTTAAAGGATGATTTTATAAAATCTTACGGGATGACTATTATAATCTTTTCACGCTTTATACCTGACTTGTTTCCTAAAGATTTTCGAGGCAGCTTACAAATTCAGACTTGAAAAGGACCGACTTTCGGAATGGTGGATTTTAGGAACCTATGTTCCCACAAAGGCAACAAAAATAATGACAAAACGCTAACAATCAACCATTTTAGTGCTCTGGAAATTAACCAAAGTCATACAACGAACTAGAAGGCATCCGTTTGAGAAAACAATGCTACTAAACTTTCACAGCAGAGTATGAGAGGGCGCAGCCCAGGGCGGCCGGCTCTTCATCCCCAGCTCCCGGTGAGGAAACCGCCGGAAGCTGCGGCAGCACCGCCAACAGCGAGGGATGCGTGTTGAGGGAGCTCCACGGAGAGTCGCGCCCTCAGAGCAGAGTCAGTACTTTGACTAGCTAGCAACAACCCGGAATGCCCCCATGCCCACAATATAGCCTCACTCTGATTGACTCGGCCTTCCGCTGGCGGGCGGGGGTGGGTGGGGAAGCCCTAGCCCATGGCAGGGAACAAGAGCAGTCTGCTGGTCAGACTGTAGCTACACCAGGCTGTACCTTCAGTTGGGGTGGAAAAAGCCTGGGTAAAGTTGAAAAGGAAGACCCAGAGAAGGTGACTGCGGGGAACTGGAAGAAGCTCTGAAGTATTCCCAGGCGCACCCGGCGTGGGGTACATTCCCAGGAGGGACCCGGGAGCGAGAGGTCTGGCTGGCCCCAAGGCTCTATGGGAACGGGAAATGAGAGCTACAGCTGTCTCTTGAACCGCCTAAAGTTTTAAGACGCACCTCTCCAAATAGATCCCCTTGGCAAAGGGTGGATCAAGGCGCTGAAGTACTTCTTATGACGGATGATTGGCTGGTCACTAAACTACTGATCCAGGGGTGACTCTTAGGAAGCCCGGCTTAAAAGTAAAAATAATAACTAAAAAAAGCTTGCCGAGAACTCAATGTCCACACTTTGTAGGGAATACAGAATCTATAGAATTAATCCAGGAAAGTCATGAAACAATCACATTTGAATAATAAAAGGGTCAATTCACCAGGAAGATATAATCAATACGTATGGATCTAAAATCAAAGTACCTAACTATCTAAAGCAAACAAAGATTGAGTGGCAGGGAGAAATAGATAGCAATATGAAAGCAGCAGGAGGCTTCAGTCCGTCAGTGTCAATAATAGATAGGATCCATAAGCAAACAGAGGACTTGACCAACACTATAGACCACATGGAACACAAAACATTCTCTCCGACAGCAGCAGAACGCACAATCTTTTCAAGTGCACACAGATTTTTTTTTTTCCTCCGGGACAGATCACTCGTTAGGTCACTAAACAAGTCTTCACAGGTTTAAGAAGACTGAAATCATAGCAAATGCCGTTTTTAACCACAATAAAATGAAACTAGGAATCAATAGCCGAAGGGAAACTGGAAAACTTGTTGGTGTATGTTAATATAGCACCACACCTTTGAGCAACATTCGCTCAAAGAAATCAGAAAGGAAATTAGTAAATACCTTGTGACAAAATGAAAATGAAAACACAGGACCTCAAAACTTAAAAAATGCAGCAGGCACATTACTAAGAAGGGAGTTTATGGCAATAAATGCTTACATTAAGAGAAGAAAGTTCTCAAACAACCTAGAAACAGAAGAAAAAATAAGCCCAGAGTTAGCAAAATGGAGCAAATGTTATTAAAGTAGAAATCAATGAAATAAGAAATGCAAAATGGTAGGAACAAAAATCAGTGACACTAAGAGTTCATTTTTGAAAAGACCAACAAAATTGACAATTTCTTAGTTAAGACTAGAAGAGAAAAAAATAGAAGACTCAAGTAAATAAAACAAGAAGCCAAAAAGAAGACATTACAACTGATGTCAGGGGAATAAAAAGAACCATAAGAAGCCACTATCAAAATTACATGCCAACGAATTGGATAACCGAGAAGAAATGGATGAATTCCTAGAAACGTACAACCCACCAAGACTAAATTATGATGAAATAGAAAGTCTGTACAGGCCTAAAACTGGTACAGAGATTAAATCAGTAATGAAAAATCTCCCCCAGAAGAAGAATCTGGGACCAGATGGCTTCATTCACCAACTCCACTAAACCTTCAAAGAAGAATTAATGCCAATCCTTCTCAAGCTCACCTGAAAAACTGAGAGGAAGGAACACTTCAAAACTCATTTTAGGAGGCCAGTATTATTTGGTTATCAAAACCAGACAAAGACACCAGAAGAAAAGAGAACCAAGGCCAATGTTACTTTTGGATGTAGGTATGAAAACCCTCAGCACAGTACCAGCAAATGGGAACTGGGAGCATGCGAATGGGGTCATGCACCACGGCCAAATGGGGTTTATTCCTGGGATGAAGGGATGGTTCGACATATGAAAATAAATTAATGTGATATCCCACATTACCTGAATAAAGGGTTAAAATCACATCATTATTTCAACAGAAGTGAAGAAAGTTTAACAAATTTTAATTTGTTTTTATGATAAAAATTTGTTTTATGATAATGTTTTTATGATAAACATTCTCAACAAATTAAGAACAGAGCTCCTCAACATAGTAGACATAATACTCAGTGGTGAAAATTTGAAAGTTTTCCTTCTAAAATTAGGAACAAGTCAAGGATTTCCACTCTTGCCACGTCTAATTCAACATAGCACTGGAAGTCCTAGCTGGAGCAATTGGGTAACAAAAAGAAAGAAAAGGAATCCAGACCATACAGGAAGAAATAAAATGGTCCATTTGCAGACAGCATGCTCTTATATATAGAAAACCTTAAAGAAAGGGAGGAGCAAGATGGCGGAGGAGTAGGAGACAGAAATATCGTCGGGTCCCAGTAGTTCAGCTAGATGGTTATCAAATCATTCTGAACACCTACACACTCAACAAGAGGTCGAAGAGAAGAAGAGCAGCAATTTTAGGAACACAAAATCAGTCACTTTCCAGAAGGTAGGACGTTCGGAGAAGTGAATCCAAGGCGACATTTGGGAAGAGAGACCCCCGGGGGGAGGGGCCGGCTCCCGGCAAGCGGTAGAGCAGCAGAGCACAAAATCGGAACTGTTAGAAGTCTGTTCCACTGAGGGACGTCACTCCACAGGCTAAGGGGGGGGGTGGTGGAGCCCTCGCGGGGACAGTGTGGTCTCAGGACACACAGGGATGCGGAAAGACCAGGGGTGTCTGAGTGCAGCAGGGCTCCCAGGTATCGGAGTGGGGAAGCCGGCTGCAGACACAGAGCCAAGGAGGGGACTCTCAGCTCGGGGTCACCTTAAACCATGATCCCGGCACAGTTGGGCCACTGCTCTTCGAGCGGGGACCCCACAAGTGGCAGATCTGAGGAGACTCACCTTCCTCCTCCAGGAGCAGGGGTGCGCGAGCAGCTGCAGGAATCTGCTGGGTGTGGAGACTCCAAACGGGGCCACACGCCAGAGAGAGACGTGCTCTGTCACAGGCCGGGTGAGCTCGGAGCGTGGCCAGAGACAAGGGACATGGGAGGGACGGACTGCTCTTCTCTGAGGTGCACTGAGGAGTGAGGCCCCAAGCTCTCCGCTCCTCCGGGTCAGAGACTGGGAGCCGCCATTTTCAGTCCCGGCCTCCAACGCGGTACGGAAAGCGTTCAGGGAACAAAAGCTCCCGAGAGCGAACCCGAGCTGATTACTTAGCCTGGGGGGCAGTGCAATTCCGCCTCCGGCAGAGACACTTGAGAATCCCAGCAACAGGCCCCGCCCCCAGAAGACCAGAAAAAAACATCCAGCCAAAGCCAAGTTCTCCGATCAATGAGAACTGTTGAACTCCAGAGCCAGGGGGAAAGCAACACATAGAATTCATGGCTTTCCCCCCCATGATTCTTTAGACTTTCAAAGTTAAATTTTTCAAATCTTATTTTTTCTTTATCTATTTTTAAAATTTTTCCTCTTTCCTATTTTAACATTTTTAACTATTTTATTTTATTAGTACCTTTTAAAAAATCTTTTAAAATTTTCATTGTTATAGTCGTATTCTATCCCTTCATTGTATTTAATCTTATTTTTTGTATACATATAGGCTTTTCTTTCTTTAAAATTTTAGAATATAGTTTCTTCTAATAGATCACGATGTACCCTAAGTCTAGCACATGGCTTTGTTCTGGTCTCCAGCTTGATCACATTCTTTCCTCTTTTTAGTTTTTGGCTATTAAAAAACAAAAGCAAAAAGAAAAAGAGTAAAGGAACCAGTGTCGTGAGATCGTGGGGAAATTGGAACACTTGCACGCTGTTGGTGGAATGCAAACTGGTGCAACTGCTGCACCAAGTACAGAGTGGAGGTCCCACAAAAAATTAAAGAGAGAACTACCATATGATCTAGCATTCCTGTGCTTGGACAATCAACTACAGGAACGTGAAGTTAAGAATATAATTCCTTGGGCACCCAGCCGGCTCCCTCGGAGCACACAACTCTGGATCTCGAGGTCGTGAGTTCGAGCCCTACGTTGGGCCTGGAGATTACTTAAAAATAAAATCTTTTTTTTAAAAAAGAATATATTATCTCTCATAATAGCATCCAAAAGAATAAAATACTTGGGAACAAATTTATCAAAAGAAGTACAAGAAATTACAACGAAGGACAATGAAAATTATAAGATGTTGCTGGAGACGCCAGTGAGGATGAGCTTATATTCTTTTGCCAAAATTCACTCAAAGTGTATCATGGACTTAAAGATAAGGGCTAATGAAATAAAATCTTACAAGAAGACTTGGGAGAAAATTCTTGAGACTTTGATACCTTGGGTGTAACATGGAGAGCAC
This sequence comes from Ailurus styani, assembly GCA_002007465.1. Taxonomy (NCBI): domain Eukaryota; kingdom Metazoa; phylum Chordata; class Mammalia; order Carnivora; family Ailuridae; genus Ailurus; species Ailurus styani. The sequence goes on from LNAC01000184.1 coordinate 995,695, forward strand.
CGCCCATAGAAGGAAAAAGCCTGGGAAATCAGTCTTTTCATCAAAGTTCAAAACTCTTGTGCTTCCAAGGAAATCATTAAAAAATAAAAACATAACTAACAGGTTGAGAGAAAATATTTGAATGGCAAAAACTGCTCAAAAGTGATTTTTTTCAGTTGCTTTGCAATACTTCTCTTTATAAAGACTTTGTCAAGAACGCTGCATTTGGTGCCATATTTTGGGAAGGGAGAGGTGGCGAGGACGCTCCCCTGTCTGCTCTGCCCGCGGGTGCACTCCGCTCATTTCCAGGATGTGTCTGAGGCTGAACGTGTGGGCGCAGGACGGGCTTTGCCTTTGCCCATCCTGCACAAATGTTGACGGTGGCACACGAGCACCTAGAGTGTGGACAGTCCTGGCAGGCGACACCCTCTGCTCAGGCTGCTTCTACGCTGCTGCCCTGCATCGACGAGCCTCGGCCGGGCCGCTGGCCCTCGAGGATGCACCTATTCCTCAGGGCGTGGACCCTGCAAAGCACATGCTTAGTCTTCCTTCATCCCAATTCGGGTATTCTCTTCAGTGCAAGGCAGATAGTCCTGTTCATCTGGGGGCCATCAGGGCCTGCGGGGGCTGGAGTGGGTGCTGGGTGCCGTGGTGGGTGTCTCTGCTCAGAAGGAATGCCTCAGTGTTCCTGGGGCGGGGGAGGGCAGCTGATGCGATGTCCCAGGGATTGCAGAAGGAGCAAGGCTTTGAAGTTGGGCAGACCCACTTCCCTCTCGGATGTCCCACTTGTGTGCTTTGGGGCCATTTCTGAGCCGGTGTGTTCATGCCTACAGGACCGGGGTGTTGCTGGGGGCCCCTCCACAGAGGGTAACTGTTATTCCCATAATAACGTGTGTGGCTGTAGTGAATGAGAGAAGAAACAGCAAATAGTTCCTACTCTGTACTAGATATTAAAAAATGTCATCTGTCATTAATAATTACTTGATTCTATCTGCATCTAAGAGGGAAGCTGGGGTGCGATCATATTCCCTTTTGACCACTGGAGGCACAAAGGATAGGCCCCTCTGAGCATTGGCCATTGGAGCTCTTATTCTAAAGCCGTATTCAATTCAATCACAGTCACTTAGCAACAGGACAGAAGAAACAGCCCAGACGTGCACCTGCACAATGACACAAACATTACAGAAAATCATGCCGTGTTTTATTCCTTGTGCTCCTTTGTTCATCACACGATCCTCTTGAATTCCTGCCACTCCTTATATTTACAAAAGCAAATTCCTTCCCTGTACGTGTATGGTGAGTTTGGAGGAGGTCTGAGCAGGTTCTAGTGTACCTTGTTTGTTTGCTGCACACGGACTGTTCCTGGAGGACAGGGGGACTTTCCCAGGCCTTGGGGTCCGGAGGGCACTTTGAGACGCACTCCAGTGTGGTCCTCTCTGGTCTGGGGGTGGTGCATGTGGAGACCCGTGTCCACAGCATGGGTGTGTGTGCCCTGGTGGCCTCCTCACCCACTGTGGCAGGAACCAGCTCTGGAATCCATCCAGGGCAGCCTCCAGCTTCAGAGGGAGTGGTGGTGGCCTGGGTTGGGGGCTGACAGAGAGACAGACAGACAGATGGAGGGAGGGAGTCTCCCAACCTCATCACCTACCCACTTAATCCTGCCACGGGGAGCAGAAGTGCATGACTCTGCTAGCCTTTGGGGTGAGGTGGGACAGTGGAGGGGGGGCCGAGGATCCTTTGAGTGACCAGGGACACGGAGGTGAGGCTTGGCCCTTGTGGACTGACCACCTTCCTCCTGCCTGTTCTCTGCATTTTGCTTCTCTGACTTCTAGGAAGGATTCTGCTCTCCGCTTTTTCTCTCCCTCTCTCTGTAGCTCCCCACCTCTGTCTTTCCATCTCACTGTCACTCTGTGTGTCTGTCTAAATATATCACCTGTCTGTCCATCCATCCATCCATCCATCCATCCATCCATCCATCCATCCATCTGTCCATCCATCCATCCAACCATCCATCCATCCATGCATCCATGTGTCCATCCATGCATCCATGTATCCATCCATCCATCCATGCATCTGTCCATCCATCCGTCCATCCATCCATCCATCCATCCATCCATGCATCTATCTATCTAGGAACGGGTCCCCCAGTCATGGGGCTGCTAAGTCCAGTCTGCAGGGCCGGTGCAGCAGGAGGCACAGGGGAGAGTTGATACTGTATCTGGAGTCTGAAGGCCACCTGGAGGCAGCATCTCCTCCTCTCTGGAGGGACCTCAGCCTTTCTCTTAAGACCTTCAGTTGATTGGATGCAGCTTACCCTTGTGACGGAGGGTGATCTGCCATGCACACATGCATGGATATGATGCACACATGGACACACACACACACGCATGCACTTATTTTCTATTTCTCTGGCTTCTGTGTTTTCAGTTGGCTCCAGATCGAGGTGGCAGAAAAGGTGTGACTATTGTCCTTAGCACCCAGCCGGGGGCGGCTACAGTACAGTCAGCGGCACCTGTGACTGTGTCACTCGCGGTTCCACATGCTACTACAGCGGTGGCAGACAGCCTACACATGGTTTATTGTCATCATTAAAATTCATTAAAATTATAGTGCTGGTTGCCCGCGCTGTGGAATCTTGTTTTATTTAATGAGCGAATAAAGAAGCTCACATATCATGGCATCACAATCACACTGTCGCTGGAATCATAAGGATTATATTTGTGCATTTAAAACATGCATCTCGCCGCATCCTGGGATGCCAGGCTCTCTTCCTGTGCACTGAGGGGTCCTGGACCCTGTGTGCGTAAACTCGTGGGAATCCAGCCAGCTGTGCACTTGTGAGCTCTGCATTGCCCCCTACGTGTGACGTTCCCATGAAGAATGGTTCATAAAATCCACCAGGACTCTGGGGTTGTGTCTGCAAGGCTCACCAGCGGCCCCTGGAGCATCAGCACGGTGAGGGGGCCCGCCCAGACCTGGAAGAGCAGGCTCCTCCTGGCATTCACGGGGTGAACTCGGTCACCCAGCCTGTCCTCCCTCAGGTTAGCTGTGGCTGGGGGCTGCCAAGCCCTCTGTCCCCAGGGACCCAGCTGGCTGAGGTCTGGAAGGGCTGCTCAGGGCTCAGCCCCCAGGGGAGGTGCCCTCGGGCTCCTGGCCGTGGCAGGGGTGGGGCAGCTCTGACCTCCTGGTCCGCAGGTTCCTGACCTGGGTGAATCCCCAGCCTCAGGGAGAGGGCGGGGAGCCTGCGGAGGACCCCATCTCTGCTGACCTGCTGTCCTCATCTGTGGTAAGGGGCATCTCGCGCCCTGGAGCTGGGACCTGTTGCCGACAAGCTGTTTGCTCCTCGGGGCCCGGGAGGTAGTGGGAGGTGCGTGCGCTTGGCGGATTGTTCTGGTGAAACAGTGGACAGTGGACCGTGAAGGAGCCTGCTCGCACACACTAACCCTGGAATCTCTCCAAGCAGCGGCTCACTTACGTGTCTGGGGGAAACGTGCGAAGGTTCTGTTGAGCCACTTTGCGTTTAGCGGTTGTTGGTGAAGGTCAGCGGGTCATTGTCTACTGATGAAAACAGTCACAATGTGGACTTTACCTGGAGGAGCCGAGATCACCAGGTTACCAGCCGGGCCCCCAGGGTCTGCCCTGGACACCAACGCGCACGGCGACCTTTCTGGCCCAGGGCACCTCGTCGAGTGATGGGGAGCTCGCGGTGCTGTCCCCGAAGGCTACTCTTCAGCTCTTTCCCAGATGCTCGGGGGCTTAGTGCAGAGAGATGCAGAGGCGAGCGGGCCACGGCGGATGGGGACGGGCTCCCAGACGCCCAGCCACAGACCAACAACTGGGCCCCCAGGGAGGAGGGCCCACAGACTGAGCACCATGGGCAGAACCTGAGCCGGCTTTGGAGAGAGAGCCCGGCATGTGATCTGGATGTTGAAGGGTGTCCAGAGGGGCGTCTGGGAAGATGAGACTGGCAGGGAGACCCGGGGTCGGGAGGCCTGTGTGGCTAGCGATGGCCTCCAGCGGTTAGGACGGCACTCAGTGCTTGGGGAAGAGTGACTGTCGAAGGGCGTGAAGCGGTGCGGGGATCCTGGGCCCTGCATCCCCCAAATCCCAGGCTCTGTTCTTTGGGCTGAGGGGCAGGGGACCCAGCTGGGAGCCTCCATGGCTTTGTCCAGGGTTGGACGCCCTGACTCTTGGAGACTCTCACTGAGACCCAGCCTCTCGGAAGTCTCTTCCATACACCACACCTTTAACTAAAACCCACACACGTCTCTCAGCATTAACGAGATTATCAAATCGTTCATAATGGTTCGGTTTTGTCTCTCTTTTGCGGTATTATTTCATGTGTGCAAATTAAAATTCAGGAGAGCCTTGATGTGTGCTTACTGAACTTTATATATTGAATATCGTGTGTGGGGAATTTCAGAAAGGCATCAAAAAGGAAATAAAAATTGCTTATGTTTTATCATCCAGAGATAGTCATTCTTGTTGTATTTTCCCAAAGTTTTTATAGACTATATTTTATGTATTACACTTATTTGTGAAAGGTTGAATATTACATAGGAGATGATAAACAGGATATATTATATATTCTGTTTTACATTTGTTTTTGGATTTGTGTTCTGTATATATTTGGAGTCCAAATTTAACCAAATTTAACCCAGTGCATAGAAGGCTGGATAAAGTTAACAGGAGTCAGCATTTTTAAAAAGTTATTTATTTATGGGGGGGAGGGAGGGGCAGAGGGAGAGGGAGAGAGAATCTCAAGCAGACTCCCCACTTAGCGCAGAGCTGATGCAGGGCTCGATCCCAGGACCCTGGGATCATCATCTGAGCCGAAGGCAGATGCTGAACCGACTGAGTCCCCCAGGTGCCCGGATGTTTTAACATTGTAAAAACTCTTTCCGGCTGGGGTGAGACTGACCCTCCTGGCTCAGCCGGTTCTTGGAGGAAGAGCCCAGGGGAAGCAGGCCTTTGACAGGCAAACCAGCCAATCCAGAATCAGACTCTATCTGGACCACGGAGGCAGGACCTCTACCTTCATCCCAGGCCAGGTACCAGGCAGCTAAGGGACACCCCTGTCATTTAGAACCTGCTAGAATTATTCAAAGTAGCCAATTTTCTGCCTTGCTCTGCCTTTCCCGTGGAAACCCCAGTAAGGGCTGTGGCCTGGGCTCTCCCCTCCTCCTGCTTCTGCCTGCTGACCACCCAGGGGTGTCCCTATGGCCCCATGTGGTGTGCAGTGTCTCATGTCTGCGGGACCCAAGAACACAATAACCTGTTTCCTGAGCTTCTCTGTGTATCCTCTTGGGATGCTCCTGACTGACCATTTCTTAAAAGAACACGGGCAGCCTTTGAAAACACGCATATATCCTCCCTCCATCCACCACGAAGGCCTAGAAAGCGAATCCTGACTCATTGACTTCCTTTGTGCCCTGCCTGCAGTCTCTCAAAACCACCTCCCGTCAGACGGAGCAGGGACTCCAGGGACAGCCGGGCCAGCGCGGGATGAGCCAGGGGCCTCCCAACTCAGCACAAAGCCGTGGGGCCACTGACAGCTAGTAGAGGCAGGACAAGGGGCTAAATGCAAAATTTCTTTTAATGGAAATTCCCAGCCGATCAGCAAGACAGGATACACAAGGACAATGTCATCAGCCAGCTTCCACATCTCCAGGACGTCCCCTGGTGTGACTGGCCCTGGATTTGGCCATCAGGACGGTTCCAGATGTGAGGATCTCTCCCAGACCAATGCTCCTGTTTCCCCGGTGACATTGGGTGCATACCACGCGTGGGCCCTTCAACAGACTGCCTCGAGGCCCTGTGTCATCAACACTTGGCTGCAAGCATCCCAGCCGCAGCATCCCGGCCCCAGCATCCCGCCCGGCCCCAGCATCCTCGTCCCTACTTCCTTGTCCCAGCATCCCGGCCCCAGCATCCCACCCCCCCACACCCTTGGCTCAGCATCCCGGCCCCAACATCCTACAGTGAGCATCCTGCACCGGAATCCTGGACCCAGCTTCCCTGTTCCAGCATCCCTGTCCCAGCATAGGCGCCCTAGCATCCCCTAGGCAGCATCCTGGAGTGAGCAGCCTGCGTCGTGGCCTGGCCTCTGCTGCCCCCTGCTGGTGGCCCACCGCCGGCGGGCACTGAGATCCTTTCTCTGGGTTCACGGAGGAGGCTAGCCGGCCCACCGCTCTTCAAACTTCAAGGTGCAGTGACAAACAGGCTGCTTTCTTTAACCCTAGAGAAAAGAAAAGGTCTTGCCTGTTTTGAGGGAACCGGACTTCTGTCCTGCGTCCCCTGAAGTTTGTTTTCATGGGCACATCTTGGTGAAACTGGGCTGCAGTGACTGGAGCAGGGGGGCCGGGTCCAGCGCCCTCCCCACACTTGCTGTGCAGACAGGAGGACGAGGCAGGTGGGGAAGGCGTGCCAGGAGTGGGGCCAGGCCGGGCGGGGACCGGCCCTCCTGACTTTTAGCCCAGGGTCCCCCAGTACCCCACATGTCCTCAGAAAGCCCAGGATGGTCTGATTTGGTCGCTGGGAGGCCTGGGGAAGGCCCGGCCCAGGAAAGCATGGATCTGTGTGGCTCTGGGCCTTTGTGGCCCGCGAGTGTGGCCACATCCCCTAGCTTGATTTGCTGTTTCGCTGGCTTTGGGTCTTGGCTCTGCCACTACCGTGCCCGGGCCCAGAAGTCCTCACTCCACATGGGGAAAGTGACCGTACCGGGCTTGCTGTGGGCTTGATGTGGTTCTCAGAGTCAAGGGCATGGATTAAACTGTAGATGCCCCAGGAAGGTAAGACTCAAAATTATTAACAGGGAGTAGTAGAAAATTTATTTTATTTTTTAAAAAAAATTCATTTATTTATTCGAGAGTGAGAGAGAGAGTACGAGCGGGGAAGAGGCAGAGGGAGAAGCAGGCTCCCCGCTGAGCTGGGAGCCCCATGTGGGGCTCAATCCCAGGACCCCAGGATCATGACCTGAACCAAAGGCAGATGCTTAACCAACGGATCCACCCAGGTGCCCCAGTAGTAGAAACTTCTAAATGCATTTCATCGAGAATGATGTGCTAACCATTCTGAGGGCTCAGGAGGGTTCTCTGATAATGGCTCCTGTTCTGGGAACACCTGCTCCCACGTCCCGGGCAGAGCAGACGAGGTTGGCTGCTGGGGACCGGGGTCTCCCCGCTTGGGTGGGCAGGACCGGGAGGGGCCCAGGCCCGGAGGGAGGACCTGGGGTCTGTGTGTGGGGCGGGCACGGACGTCTTCTGGTGGGGGCTGCGATGGGACAGAGACCTCGACAGTGGTGGTAGCTCGGGGCGATGGGTGGACCCTCTGTGGGCCAGGACCTGTGGCCCCCAATGCTTCGGCTCAGAGCAGAGCTGCCGTGAATCCCTGCCTTCCAGTGGGGACAGGAAGGCACAGACACCAGGGCAGGGGGTGGGTCAAGGGCCGACTTTGCTTGGCCAGCTGGTCACAGAAGTTCCCTCAGGGAAGGAACTGCCTGTGTCCAGGATGCGACCAAGGAGCAGCGGGCACAGGCTGGGAGGAGGGAATGGGCAGGGCGCGCCCCCCTGCCCGGCGGCGGGGGTCCTGCCCGGGGACAGAGGGAGCCCAGGACAGAGCGTGGACGGGCCAGCTCGCACACCCCAGGTCAGAGCAAGAAGCCAGGGACTTTTGCACATTCAAGTTCTCAAATAATTTTTATTTTCATTTATGAGCGCACACACCACTTACATACATCCTCTCACTTAAACGTGCGCAGGTGGTCTGCAAACATTTTTGGAGATAATCATTTCTTTTTTCTTCTTTGCCCACTTTTGCTCCCTCCTCTCATCCTGTTTCCTGAGTTTTCCCACTCGGCCCAAAGCCCCTGAGGGCCAATAGTTCTTTTTTTTTTTTTAATAGACGTTATCTTTTTAGAGCCGTTTTATATTCCCAGCAGATATGAGAGGAAGGCGCGGAGATTTCCCATGGACTCCCTGCTCCACGTACAGTCTCCCTGCTATCAGCGTCCCCCACCAGAGGGTACACTTGCCACAGTCCACGAACCTAGTGACACATCCTCGTCATTGTCGGGACCCGCGTCCACAGTTCTCACGGGCTCGCTCTCGCTTCCAACAGAGGTGCGATGACGCGAATGCACCATCACAACCTCACACGCAGTGTTTTCACTGCCCTAAAAATCACCGGTGCCCCGCGTAGCTAACCGTTTCCCTGGCTCCCCGGTTCCTGGCTGCCACTGACCTTACTGCTGTCCGCATGGTTGTACCTTTTCCAGAACATCATAGGCTCGGGATCCTGTAGGACGCAGCCTTGCCCGACGGTTGTCGCTTACAGATGTGATTTCAGTTTCCTTCATGTCTTCCCGTGGTGTGACAGCTCCCAGCTGTTAGAGCAATAATATTCCCTTGTCTGGAGGGACCACGGCTTCTCTATGCATCCGTCCCACGGAAGGACATCTTGGTGGCTTCCAAAGTTGGACAGTATGCAATAGACACCGTGTGCAGGTTTCCACGTGGACATAAGTCGTCCGCTCCTTTGAGTAAACGCCAAGGAGCGTGACTGCTGGATCGTGGGGGTATGACTGGTTCGTTTTGTAAGGAATGGCCAGACTGTCCTCCAGAGCGCCTGGCCCATTCTGCACCCCCTCCGGCAGTGAGCGAGTGTTCCTGCTGCGTCGCGTCCTCGCCAGCTCTGGGTGTCCTCTGGGTTCTGGGTGTTGGCCGCTCGGATAGGTATGTAGTGGTGTCATTATGGTTTTAACTTGCATTTCCCCAAGAACATGTGAATGGTCTCAAGAGTCTTTTCATCCGCTTGCTTGTCACCTGTATACCTTCTCCAGTGGGGTGTCCATTAAGGTCTTCAGACCATTTTTAAATCCGTTTATTTGCTTCTTATGGTTGGGTTTTAAGAATTCTTTGCATAGTCTGGAGACCGGTCCTTTTTTTTTTTTTAATTTTTATTTCACACAGAGAGAGAGATCACAAGCAGGCAGAGAGGCAGGTAGAGAGAGAGAGGAGGAGGCAGGCTCCTTGCTGAGCAGAGAGCCGGATGCGGGCCTTGATCCCAGGACCCTGAGATCATGACCTGAGCTGAAGGCAGAGGCTTTAACCCACTGAGCCACCCAGGCGCCCCTGGAGACTGGTCCTTTATGAGATGAATCTTTCCTGAATAGTTTCTCCCAGTCTACAGCTTATCTGTTTATTTTCTTGAGTGTCTTTGATGGCACAGAATTAAGAAAAAAATCATGATGGAGAATTTAATTCATTTATGCCAAATGCCTGGAGGATGTGGGAATGTGAGTCCGCTTGGCCTCACGCGGGTAAAAAATATCTAAGCCGCTCAGATCACCAAGAGGCTGGTGGGTATTTCTAATTGAAGTTGTTCTTATGAGTCGCTTACTTATCCTCTCCATGTTTTCAAATTCCTTTACATTTTGGCTAATAATTTATGATCTAAACAGTGAAGCCTAGTTTTTTTATGTTTACGTGAATGAGAATGCGTAACTGGATAGTGTCTGTCTTCTTAAGAAATGCGTTTAGGTTTTACTAAAAACCAAAGCAAAATAGCCTAAGTGTAGAAACCATTTTTGTTTTCTCCTTTTTTTAAAAAACAAAACAAAACTTGCCTTCTTGGTTGTTCTGCATTAGAAAAGCAAGACATGCTTCCCTTCCTCGTTTAGTCTTGAGTTTTATTTACAGTTACCCTAGAAACTCCATATCAAGTAGTAAGTAGTTTCATAAAATTTGGTTCTTCATTGATCTCTGATCACACACTCTCTCTCTCGCCAAAATAAAGAGATTGTGCACCGCCAAGGAAGCCCTCAATCAGACAAAGACGCAAGTACAGTCCGGGAGGAGTTTTCAGTTTTAATGATGTCCAGACGATCAATTCTTTCTTTCATGGATGCTGCCTTTTGTGTCGTATCTGAAAAGTCATCCTCCAGCCCCGGTGAGCCGGGTTTCTGCTGCTTTTCGGTTTGCGGTTCTGCATCTCGCACAGGCAAGTGCGTGGTCCGCTCTGGGTCAGTGTTTGGGAGGTGTGCGAGGTCTGCGTCACGGTCTCTGTTTTGCACGTGGCCGTCTGGCTGCACGGCGCCCTCTGTGGAAGACAGGAGCTCCTCTCCTTGGTGTTGTCTTCGCTCCCCTATCAAGGATCAGACTTGATTCACGTGGGTCTGTTTCTGGGCTCCATTGATCTGTCTGTCTGTGCTTTGCCTAATACATACGGTATTGATCACTGCAGCTTCTCAGAAGCCTCCAGGTCGGGCAGTGTCTGTCTTGTCCCTGGTCCAGCGGGGCACTGACCCACACGGGCAGCTGGAGGCCCTGCTCTTAGTTCTTTTTTTTTTTCTGTTTCTTTAAATGACACATACTGGGGGGCACCTGGGTCTGGGAGGCTCAGTCCATTAAGTGTCTGCCTTCGGCTCGGGTCATGATCCCAGGTTCCTGGGATCGAGCCCCGTGTCGGGCTCCTTGCTCAGCGGGGAGCCTGCTTCTCCCCCTCCCTCTTCTCTTCCCCCTCCCCCCGTGCCCTCTCTCAACTAAATAAATAAAGTCTTAAAAAAATAAATGACATATATTGTATTTCATCGATGTGGTACATACATGATTTAAAAGGACAAAAACTCCAGACTTTCTACCGAAACAATGATTACTGCTCAATCCCTGCCCACCCCAAACTCTTATTCCCCAAATGCAACGGCTCCCTACTCTGTGAGGTACTTTTCTGTTCTTTGTGTCCTTGTATCTGAAGAACACATTTCCGCTGTCATTTCTTGGTTGCCAGGCTTGAATGCTGTCCACCATGCCCGCTGTGGAAGGGGCAGACTGGGCTCTTCCTCGAATGCCTTTCCCCCACCCCCACCCCACCCTCATGCCTCCTCCATCCCTGTGGTGCCACAGGGTGCCATAGGGTTCTACCACGGAATTCAGATCCATAACCAGTGTTGATGTTTCCTAACAGGTAAGCACGGCGTGCAGCTCCGGAACATGGAACACTCTCGTGCCATTTCCAGTCTGGTGCACGTTCCCATTTCTGAGATGATTGCTCTTGAAGCAGGATGGTGCCATAACCAAGGTGGTTTGTGTGTGACTTTGGCTTAGCAGTCTGGGCATTGGTGGTGAGCAAACCCATCGCCGTCTGGAAAGCTGATTGTGTGAGTCAGGGTTCTACAGAGAAACAGAACCAATGGCAGAGGGGTAGGGGTGTGTGTAAATAGATTTACTTTGAGGAGTTGGCTCACATGACTGTGGAGTTGGTGACTCCAAGATCTGCTGGGGAAGGCCAGCAGTGGAGACCCAGAAAGAGCAGAATTCCCTTCCACTCAGGGGAGTCAGCCTTTCTTCTATGCAGGCCTTCACCTGATTAGACGAGGCCCACCCACATTATGGAGGGTGACTTGCTTTGCTTGAAGTTGACTGACTTAAATGTTGATCTCATCTGAAACCACCCTCACAGAAACATCCAGAGAAGTGTTTGACCATCTATCTGAGCACCATACCCCAGACAACTTGACACATAAAATTAACCATCACACCATCAGTAATTCACCCTGAAAGGGAAAACCTCTTCTCAATACACTCAAAACACAGTGGGTGTTGTGGCAAATACTGTTGGTCTGTAGACATCTCTCCTGCTCAGCCCACAGACAAGCCCATTGAAGTGTCTCAGGATGCCTCCTTGGGACTTCTTTTTTCCAGCATCTTGGAAAATTCCTTACCCCTCTCCTGTTTGCTCTCTGACTCGTGGGATTCCTATCTTTCTCTTTCTTGGTTTGCTCCCTTAGTTTTGGTGGTTTGCTGAGACATATTTTGAAAATATTGTCTTCCCATCTGTGGCTTGTCTTTTTATTCTTTATAAGAGCAGAAGTTGCAAATTTTCATGAAGATTAATTTATAACTTTTTCTGCATTTATGGATCATACTTATGTTGTATCTGAGAAATCTTTGTCAAACATAAAATAAAAAGGCTTTTTCTTAGGGGCACCTGGGTGGCTCAGTTTGATTTCAGCTCAGGTGTTGTTCTCAGAGTCATGAGTTCAAGTCCTACATTCGGCTCCACGATGGGTATGGAATCTACTTAAAATAAATTAAAAAAATTTTTCTTATATTTTCTTGTGGAAGTGTGATAGTTTTAGGCTTTACATTAAGGACTATGGTTAACTTTATTTTTGTATATGGTACAATCTATGAATTGAAATTAGCTTTTCTTCCTTTCCTTTTTTTTTTTTTTACCTATCTCCAGCTGTTTCAGCACAGACTTGTTGAAAAGACTTTCCTTTCTCTGCTCCCTCTTCTTTCTTTTTCCTCTCTTATTGCACTGGCTAGAACCTCCTATGAATGTTGCACAGAACAGTAGGGGGAGCCCTCGTCTTGATACTCATCTCAGAGAAAGCATCTGCTGCTTTCCATCAGTGCGATGTTCACTGTAGGGGTTTTGTACATATCCTTAATCAGGTTGAAAAATTCCCTTTCATTTTCAATTTGCTGAGAGTGTTTGATCAGGAATGGATGCTGCTTTTCTGCATGCATTGAGGTGACTGTGTGGATTTTTCTTTCTGCCTGTCGATATGGTGAATTACACTCATTGATAGTCTAATTTTAAACCAACCTTACACTGAACCTCAATTGGCTGTGATTTATCTTTTTGTATATTGTTCATTTCAATTTATTAGCATTTTTTGGAGAATGTTTACACCCGTGTGGATGAACAATACTATATATTATTACATTTTATTCTGGGGGAATGTCTGTCTGGTTTCCGTAGTGAGCACTTCTGGCCACTCATGGGCATGCCTTCCTCCACTTCCCTGGCACACTTTGTCTAGAATTGGTTTGATTTATTTCTTAAATATTTGGCAGAATCTCCCAGTGGAGCTATCTGGGCCTGGAGTTTTATCTGTGGCTTGGTTTTTACTACAGATTCAATTTCATCAAGAGACACAAAGCTGTCTTTCTTTGTTGTTGTTGAGTGAGTTTTGATAGTTTGTCAATCAAGGAACTTGTTCACTTTGTCTTTGTTGTCAGAATTATTTGCATGCGTCTGTCCACAGTAGTCCCCTAATATATTCTTAATATCTATTTCCCTGAAGCGATGCCACTTCTCAGTCTGTCAGTGACTTTTTTCCTCTTTCTTTTTTTGGTCAATCTGGCCAAAGACTTATTCATTATATCGATTTTCTGAAAGAACCAGCTTTTCTCTGTTGTTTTGCTTTCTTTTTCATGGATTTCCATTCTGATCCGTATGATTATTTTTCCCCCTTCCTGCACATACTTTTTTTTTTTTTAAGATTGTATTTCTTTATTTGAGAGAGAGAAAGCTTGAATGGGGGGAGGGACAGAGGGAGAGGGAGAAGCAGACTCCCTGCTGAGCAGAGAACCCCCCCCCCGCCACGTGGGACTTGATCCCAGGACCTCAGGATCATGACCTGAGCCAAAGGCAGACACTTAACTGACTGGGCCACCCAGGTGCCCTCATACGTTGGTTTCACTTGCTCTCTCCACCCCTCCCCCGACCCCCAGCAAGTTTCTTAACATGGAAGTTGGAATTGATTTGAAACAAGTCTTCTCTAAGGTAGGTGTTCAGTGCTGTGCGTTTCCCTCTGGATGCTGCTCCATGGGTGGCCTACAAGTGTTGATACAGTGCATTTCATTTTCATTCAGATGTATCGTGGGACGACTAGTTGGGGAAGGCTGGTCTGGAATTGTCATGGGAGGAATGGTCTTAGGAAGGCTGGTCTGGATAGTCCTGGAGGGACTTTGGGAAGGCTGGCTCTGGGTGGCTGGCTGGGTTGATGCCATGGCCAGGTGCAGGGACAGTCACAGGTACATTAGGGCAGCCTGTCCCTCTCAGACTCTGTGTCTTGTCCAACTTCCACCTCCCAGCATGGGCTTCTCTAACTCCCCAGACCAATACGGAACCCTCACAAATGTTTCCCTTGCACTGGGCAGTTGTCCCTCTAGTGTTTTCTATTATTTACTTATGTCTAGTATTTCTTCAGTGTGGGTCTTTCTATGGATTCTAAGGCTCTTCTGCTAGGGCCCCCAACATTCTGTGTGGCTCAAAGTAGCTACTCAAGCTTTGCTGAATCAATGGAAGAAGGAACACGTTCAAGTCCTCAGCTCATCATTTCATCATCCATGGCTTCCAGTCCTACGAAACCCAAGTCTCTGGCCGTTTAGAGACTCTGTTCCAGGAGGGTTTTGAGGAGAGTGAGATGCAGAACACACGGCGGGCTTTCTGGGGGAATGTGTCTGGAAGGAGGGACCGGGGTCGAGGGGTTCGACGGCCGTTCACACACCATGAGGGGCTTGCCAACACCAGCTCCATGCTCCTGGTGTCCCCATCCATGGAGTGCTGCCGCTCTAACCACACCACGAAAACCGAGCATTTGGTTGTGGGGGTGGAACAGGATTAGAACACTAATCATAGTGCTTTCTGGGGGAGCCTGGAGCAATGGAATCGTGGTCACGGTTCTGGTCTACGTGGGATTTACTTGAGCTTTTTTTTTTTTTTAATTTTATTTCTACACTTGGCGTGACAATAGATTTACATAATGAGCATTTGTCAAGGGTTTCGAGTCATAGCTTTTATAGGCTTCCATCTTTTCTTGAAAGAAGACAGATTTTTGGTGTTTTTCGAATTTCACAACAATGTGGGCTGGTCTACACGGACAATCGGTATGTTGTGAGGACTGGAGCTCGTTCGTGCATTACGCATCACGTCTGGAAGGGCCTGATGGCGTTGGAATCCCTTAACAATCTGAATTGTCATGCTGTTCATTTGCCTGAAAACTTGTCTCCGGGAGTCGTTGTCGTACAAAAGATGCAGAGGAAGAATTAGGGTGAAAGACGTGAGTTTGAGCCGAAGTTCTGCTACATAAAAATAATACAGGCTGGACAGGGTGGCGTACCTCCGCTTCTCCCTGCTCCCCTCTTCCCTGGAATAAAGCAAGAGGGGAGCTCTGCAAGGTGGAAGGGGCGCGGTAGGCTAGTTTGGGACCCGAGGACTGAACAGCAATGCAGTGGTGGAGGTCTTACACTCCCTACCCAACAGGGGAAGGTGGTCCAGGCTCTGAGCCTGGCAACAGGAGACAAGGGAGTCTTTCCATCAGAGCAGAGGAGAGTGACACCTGTAGGAGGGACTGACCGGGGACCCCAGGCAGTGACAAGTGACCAGTGGACCCAAGACTCCCTCCACACCACGAGACACTGGGCAGGTGGGCAGCTGGTTGAGAGTCCTGTCACACGTGGAACTGGCCAGGGAAGTGTCTTCCTCATGGTGGGACTGAAGCCCCTTTCTCTGCCCAGTGACACTGGGGAGGGTGTCTCGCCGTGTATACTGTGGGATCTGGTAAGCCTTCCTGAGCTGTAATCAAGACCAGGGAGGATTCGGGGATGATAGACACAGACTGATGAACAAAATAGAGAATCTAGAAACAGCCACATGGATGAACCCCACTGACTTGTAACAAACGTGCAAAAGCAGCTAAGTGGAGGAAGGTAGGTCTCGGCAACAAATAATGCTGAAGCCATTGGACACCTACGGGCACCCACATGAAGCGAACCATGACCTCCATCTCACACCTTGAAATGAACTCTGATAGGTCCTGGACTCAAATGTAAAGTGTCGAACAAGAGCTTCTGGGATAAAAGGGAAAATTTTCAGGATCTTAGGCTTGACACCCAAAACACACTTGACCATAAAAGGAAGATGGATAAATCAGACCTCAACAGAATCAAAAACTTGTGCTCTGTGAAGGACCATGCGAAGAGGATAAAAAGATTACAGCCTGGGAGAGAAAATTTGCAAACCATATGTTCCAAAGAGAACTAGTTTCTAGAATAGATAAAAATCTTTCAGCTTAGCAGCAACGAGGACTCCGATCACAAAATGGGCAGAAAATGCAGTCCGTTTGCTGCCGAGGATGCAGGGCTGGCATCGAAGCTCAGGGGTGACGTTCAACTTCACAGCCATCAGGGAAGGGCTAATTAAAACCACGGCGAGACAGCACTGCGCACCCATCAGAACCGTGCCAAGAAAAGCAGTGACAGCCCTGTTGGTCGGACATTGTCCCCGGCGCTCGCGGAGGCGGCCACTCCTGACTGGTGGGATTCAGGGTGAATAAGCACTGAGCGGAGCCCACTTACAAGGCTCGTGCTGGGTGGCTGCGTGACCAGTGGCTCTCCGCCCCCACCTGCTGGAATCTCACAAGTTTAAGGAGTGAGCTTAACGGGTTCAGTCACGGGCGCCGCCGTCCAGGTGGCCCCCACAGCTCCGGTGGGAGCAGAGCTGGGATCTGAGGACGGGAGCTGGTGAGCGGCCTCTGCCGGTCCCGCTCCGTTGGCTCCTGGGTCCAGCGGCCGTCTTGTCCTCTCTGACCTCCTCCAGCAACCACCCAACGTCGATGAGAGAAGCTGGATCCCTCCTCCACCGCTGGTGGGAAAGTAAGATGGCCCAGCCGCTCTGGAAAATGGACCACCAGTGTCTTCGAAACTAAACGGGCAGCTACCGTGTGACCCGGAAGTCGCACCTCTGGGCGCGTATCCCAGAGAAATGGAATTCTTTTACAGGAAAACTCGCCCACGAATAGTCAAAGCAGTTGTGCTGGTAAGAGCCCCCGACCTGGAAATAGCCCAGATGGCCCTTCCGTGGGCGAGTGGTCCGTCCTCACCACGGAGCCGCACTCAGCCGTGAAGGTGAATGAGTTATTGATATACCCTTGGTGAAGTTCCAAGGAATTGTGTTCAGTCACAAGGTTATGTACTGTCTGATTCCATTTATAGCACGTTCTTGAAATGCCAAAATCTTAGAAATGGACAGCAGGTCGTTGGTGGCCGACGGCTGGGGACGGGTGGTGGTCCTGGGTCGGAGGCGCGAGCCGCTGGAAGGGCACCAGGACGAATCTTGGGGCGATGGGTGCTCTGTATCTTGACTGTGGTGGCCAATGCATGGACCCACACGGGTGACAGAACTGCGTGAAACTAATCACACACCCAGGAACGCAAGGGAAGCTGAGGGTTCTGAATAGTGTGCTGGACGGTCTTGCTGTCGACATCCGGGCGGGGGGCTTGTGCTGCCGGCTTGCAGGGTAATTCCTTCCTCCGGGAGGGTCCCAGGGGTCGGGCCCTGCCTCCCACGGGCTCCCCTCACTTCAGCCTGGGCACTCCTGTCTTCAAGAGTTCCCTATTGAGAGACACTGAGCCCTCAGTTTACCCCACAGCACGGGGCGCTATCATTTGTCTCCTCGGGTCGGGGCGAGGCCTTAAGTGCAGTTCACAGGCGAGCTTAACACGGGGGACACAGATGTTGCTCTAGGAAAGTCTGAGGTCAGGACGGAAATGGGTCCTTGTTCCTGGTGGATGACATCTTCTTCCCTGGGGCGTTCTGGGCACACACACAGGCTGTGGGGCCAAGCCGCTCTGGAAGGGGGAAGAGCAGAGGGGCTCTCTGTCTTCCGACAACTGCAAACCAAGTGTCTGGACCCCGCAGGCCGAGCTGACGCACAGTGTGATGGCCGGTGGTTGGCTGCCTTCTGAGGGGTGCAAGGGTCAGCCTTTGCTTTTCCTTTATTTCCCTCTGTTTAATGGCATTCTTTACGGGGCCCTGTTCTTCAGTCTGGGAAGCTCGCACCCCAGTGTCCTCTGCTCCCGCTTCTTCACTGTGGCCCGAGGGGCGCCCCGGGGGTCCTGGGGTTTGTGAATGACTAGGGGAAGGCCTGGGTGAACGGTTTCCCACTTCTGGCTTTTCGTCCCCCTTTAGCTCTGGGCTTACTCCTGTTCCCCTGACCAGCCTGCCACCCACCCAGGCTCAGCCTGCTCTTGTGTGGCGTTCTGTCCTGGCCCCGGTGATGTCACAATGTCCCCGCTGTGTCAGAGAGCTCCTCTGTGTAGGGTCCCGGTCCTGAGAGAGAGGGGACGGCCCTGGGCTGTCCTCGCGGCTCCCGGCACTGCACTCGCCTTGCCCACGGGGCTGACATGCGAGTGTCCGGCGGGAAACAACAGACTTTGATTCCCAGGACCTCTGTGATTAATGAGTGGGCGAGTGAATGATCGGACAGAAGCGTCCATCTCTCCTGTGTCCGAGGAGCTGGGGCGTCGGTGCTGGGGACTGTCTTCCCGGTGGGGTGGCCGGCCCCGGGGCTCGCCCCCGAGACACCAGAAGCCCCTGTTCCCGTCCTGGGGTCCGGGAGTCCCGGGAAAACCGTGACCCGGGCGCGGCCCCACCTCCGCGGAGGGTTTCTGCAGGTGCCGTGTTGGCAAAGTCATCTGCGGGAAGATGCCCGGGGAAGGCGAGGGCTCCGCGCCGTCCTGCCGACCCAGGGGACGAATCCACCCAGCAAACAGGAAACATTGTCCGGAGCAGACTGGACAGCAGCAAAGGAGGCCCCTGTAGACCCGCCCCCCGGGAAGCAAGCGGGAAGCAGGGCTTAAGGTCATTTTCAAAACCGGGTGTGAAGGGCACCCACAGTCTCAGAGACTCGCCCAGCGGCATTGACCGGTGGACAGTGCACGCAGCACCTGGTGCATTTCTAAGCACGTGGTCGTCCTGATGACAAGCACGTGAGCCCCTGGACTGAGGAGGACCCGGGGGCTGCAGGATGGCGGAGAAGGAGGGTGCTCAGCCAGCCAGCTGCTGAGCTGCAGGATGTGTGCACAGTGCAGGGGCTGAGGCTCAGAGTCTGCAGACAGACCCTGGCAGTGACCATGCTAGCTCGTCTGACAGGAGAGGGGACTTGTGGCCAAAACCTCCCACATTCTTGAGAATATCTTTTATCTATTTTTATTTATTTATTTATTTATTTTTGAAAGAGAGAGAGAGAGCTTGCATAGGGGACGGTCAAAGGGAGAGAGAGAATCTCAAGCTGACTCCACACTGACTGTGGTCCTCGACACAGGGCTCCATCTCAGGACACTGAGACCGTGACCTGAGCCGAAACCAAGAGTCTGACGCTTAACCAGCTGAGCCACCCAGGTGCTCCCGCTTTTACATACTTAAATGTTCTCAGACCCCAATGAAATTAAACTAGAAATAAGTAGCAGAAAGATAGTGGGAACTTTTCAAGTATTTGCTAATTAAACAACACACTGAAAAAAAAAAAACCCCCCCACCACCTAGGGATCAAAGAAGTGTTGAGAGAAAATACAGTTCTTGTAACATTTTATCTGGGTTTGGTATTGGGTATTAGAGTCGGGCCAGGGAGTGGTTCTTCTACTTTTGGGGAGAGAGTTCTGGAAAATTCAACTTATCAAAATTTGTGGAATGCAGCTAATGGCCGCGGTGGAGGGAAATGTAGGACATTAAAATGCACGTGAAAGCAAGAAGGATCTCCAGTCATCCGAACTTCTGCCATAGGAAACCGGAGTAAGAAGATCAATTTAGGACGAATGCAAGCAGGACAGAGGAAATCATAAAAATAAGGCCAGAAGTCAAAAAAGTTGAAACAGGTAAATATTAAAATCGACAAAATGAAAAACTGGTTTCTTGGAAAATCAGTAAAATGGACAAATTTCTAGCCACAGACAGGGGAAAAATACTTGCAAGTCACCTTTCTGGTAAAGGGCTTGCATCCGGAATATACAAAGAACTCTTGCAACTCAATAATAAGGAGCAAGCAGTTTGATTAAAAAATAGACAACAGATCTGGACAGACGCTGCTTTAAAAACAATACGCAGACATCGAGTGAGTGTACATAGATTCTTGAAATCATCCATCACTAGAGAGGGGCCGTGGCAATGAGAGGCAACCAGAACTTGTCCAAATGGCTGAAATGGGGGCTCCTTCGTGATTCAGTTGGTTAAGCATCTGCCTTTGGCTCCGGTCATGATCCCGGGGTCCTGGGATTGAGTCCCTGCATGGGGCTCCCTGCTCAGTGGAGAGTCTTCTTCTCCCTTTGCCTCTGACCCTCTCCCCACTCATGTTCTCTCTCAAATACATAAAATCTTTTATTAAAAAAAAGAATGACTCAAATGTGAAAAGAGGTTATACCAATTTCTGGCAAGGATGTGAAGTAACAGGAGGTCCCATTCTCTGCTGGTGGGAATGCAAAATGGTGCAGCCAACTTGGAAGACCATTCGGAAGTCTCTGATAATGTTAACCAGCCTTACTGAATGATCCAGTAATTGTGCTTCTGAATAGTTTTCAACTGATTTGAAAAATGACAGCCACACAAAAAACTACGTATGAAGCAGCCTTATTTGTAATCACCCAGATGGGAAGTGATGATGATGAGCTTCAGTAGGTGAATGGATCTGCTAACTGTGGTCATTGGTATGGTGGAATAGTACTTTGTGATAAAAAGGAGTGAGCTACCCTACTTGCATGGCTCTTTGCTGGATATTAAGAAGGAAAGGCTATGTGGCGTCTAATTCAATTTCTATGACATTCTGGAAGAGGCAAAAGTAGAGACACAGAGTAGAGTTGGTAGGCAGGTTGGTATCAGCGGCTTGCAGATTTTCACGAACTGGAAGGTTTGAACAGGAAACACCAGGGAGTTTCAGGTGGCGAAGCTATTCTCTGTGGTTGATGTTGGATACGTGACCCTGGGCGTTTGTGAACACAGAAGCTCACAGCACAGAGTTTGAATCTTCATGTGCACAACTTAAAAAAAAGTCACATGAGAGTTTGGGGAATCCCGAGTGGAAAGCAGAGGGAGAAAGGGCTATCACAGTGTGTGAAGGAGCTTCACGAAGACGGTGGGGGGTGAGGCTCGGACCCTTGTAGCTTTGGAAATGAGCAGAGGCTTCAGGCTAAGGACAGAAGGACCTATTCTCAGCACTGTCCTCCATCCATAGAGCTGCTCCTCATGGTGGTACAGTGGGAGCTCTGGGATGGCCGTGTGGACAGCGAACTGGACAACCCAGCCCGCGGATGGTGGGTGGGGGGCAGGGCTGCCGAGCTTGCTCGCAGACAAGCGAGGGAGGAGGGTGTCGTGGACCAAGCAGTATTGGGTGCAAGTCTGAGACATCGGTATGAACTTGTGTTCAGCTAGTGTAGACACAGATGGTGCACACAGGAGTGCTTGCAGATATGTGTGGTTATTCGGGTTAGCACACACATATTCTATTGCTGTGTGAGCCCGGGGGCCTAGAGGCCGTGATGCCCCAGGACGACCTGTGCTCGGATCTTGACTTTCTCCTCCTCTGGGGCAGGGACCCAGGGCTGCTGGGAGGACCGGCTGGTTCCGTGCCCATCAGGGAATACACGAGGTGAGCGTGGAGCATCTGGTGACCCCAGAACAGGAAGTGTCCGAAGAAACGTGGTGATGCTACGGGGACAGGGGAGCTCATGAAAGAGGTCCCCATGGCCGGAGCTGGGGAGGTACTGCAACAAATGTAATAAAGTAGTATTGCTTTACAACCCGGAGTGTAAAATAAATATCCATGAGTCTGATATAAATACACGGGAGAAGAGACAAATCTCTCACACAGAAGAAATCACGGAAGCGGAGCACAGCTCTCCATTCCTCAAACGTGAGCCATGCATAGTGACTGCCTTCCGAAGAACCCAGCATGCCAAGGGGAGAAACCCCCAGATGTGACCTTGGCCTGGCGGTCAAGGACCCCAGGAAATGGGTCATGTTGGGGGAACTTGCCCTTGCTGGGATGGAGAAGGGCGCTCTACCTCCTGAGAGCCCATAACCAGGGGAATCATAGGAGAAAGTCCGGCAAACCCAAGTGTACAGAGGTTATACACAACACTCAACCAATGTTTCTCAAAACTGAAAAAATCATCCAAAACAAGACTGAATTTGAAAAATTGTTACAGCTGGGAGACATGGCAACTGAATATCATGGTGTGTCCTCGGGGTGGGGGCGCGGGGACTGGAAGCGGAGAGGACAAAAGAGTAAGAATCCAGGAGACAAAGCTTGTACTTTAGTTGACAAGAGTGTGTTGCTATTGATTAGTTGAACCCCTCTAAGATATGGGCTATAACATAACACACACCATATATAAGTTAATAAATGTAATATTACATGAGTGTAGGGTATATGAGAACTCTGTCATCTTCACACCTTTCTGTGAATCTAACACTAGAGTAAAGTTTGCTTAAAAATTATTTCCTTTTGTAACAAGTATCTCCAAAAATACAAACCGAGGTCATTAAATTAATACAATCATTCATACTTGTTATTCAATGTTAGTAATGTTAATGTTAATAATCCATGGTTCACTGAATAGAGAGAAATGAACGTTTGTTTACAAAAAAAATACAGTTACAGATTTGCTCTTTTAACTTACTATTTTTAGTTAAAAATTTATGATCAAATTGCTTTTCGTGAACTCCAGAAGACCTAGTGATTTCCTGATGATGGAAGAGATTTCATGCTCTTGTTTTATAAATGAAAATGGTGCATCCCTAAGGATTATTTTTATTGGTGGGAATTAAGGTTTTAGCCGTTTAAAAAGGTTTAAAAGGGACCCAAATTAATAGGGGCTTTCTGTTTGGGAATAGTTACAGTCTCCTATCTGTATTGTGTATGTGAGGATATGTTCTCTCTATTAAAAACTCACTTTGGTACAATTTCACATCTGGATAAAAGTATATTTATCGTGATCTCTTGGGGAATGTTAATATCACATTGCTTAATAACTCTGGCTCCCCTCTTTCTAAAATATTTTATGTTTGAAATTAGAGAAGCACACAAAGTGGTTGAGCTAGCTGGTTTTTAATTCCTTTTGTTTTTCTGGAATTAATTCCAGACTCACCCCATCCTATCTGATAACTGTGTACAAGTGTTGCACCAAAGGACTTGGGTTTGTCTTACAGCTGGGTTTTTAAATAAATATGAATAGAAAAGAAGGAAGAGCCAGAGCTGAAAAGCAAATTGATTCTTTAAAATATTAATTTTAGGGACACCTGGGTGGCTCAGTTGGTTAAGTAACTGCCTTTGGGTCAGGTCATGATCCTGGAGTCCTGGGATCGATTCCCTCATCGGAGGTTCCTGCTCAGTGGGGAGTCTGTTTCTCCCTCTGCCTCTCTCCCTTCTCTCTCTTTCAAATAAACAAAATCTTAAAAAAATATTAGTTTTGTGCACATTTTATTTCCAATATGAATACCAAGCATTCTGGCAAAATTTTTTTCTTCTTAATTAGAAAATTAAAACCGGAAAGCTTAGCACTCTGAAAGTGAGTGTGTGTGGCCCTAAGCTGCAACAACACGGTTCCACATCTCTCTGAAC
Source organism: Ailurus styani (assembly GCA_002007465.1). Lineage (NCBI taxonomy): Eukaryota > Metazoa > Chordata > Mammalia > Carnivora > Ailuridae > Ailurus > Ailurus styani. The sequence continues at coordinate 1,018,856 of LNAC01000184.1, forward strand.
ACAGCTGTCTTCTTTCTCCCTCTGCTGTGGTTTCCTGGGAGTGCCCGGAGGCTCTCCAAGTTGTGGACAGCAGGGCACCTGCACTCTGGAGTCTTCAACCATCTGCTTCTGTCCTGCCTCAGTTTCATTGTACTCAGTCCTCGCTTCCTTCCTGAGCTTTCTTCTCCTTCATTCTCAGAGTGGGACAGTTTTCACCCAAGCTCTCTGCTTGTCTGGTGAGTCCTGGAAGATCACTTGTGTGGGTTGTCTTTGATTTGTCCCTTCTTTGTTCAAGAAGTCCATCTGTCTTCAGGAGCGGGTTACCCAGTATTCAAAATCGTAAGTAGTCGACTTGGATTTTCCTACATCCTTGAGATCTACAAGTGATGTGAACTGAGTCCCTGATACGTGCTTGTCTGTTCTAGGGGCTCCGTCTGAGCAAGCTCACGGCATTACATCCTTGAGTCATACATCCTTGAGTTAGATGTTGCTTGTGTCCCAACTTAGAGATGTGGAAAGGGTGTCCAGAGACGCCTGGGGGGATCTTGGCACATGCACGTGCCCAACATGGTAAAAAAGCTGATCATAGTGTATCTGCTTCCTCTACACTTAGATACCAGCAAGCATGCCTACAACTATCACGTATTAAAATAAGCACATCTTTACAATACATAAAAGGCATCGTGCATCATAGTCAAATGGGATTTAGTCCAGGGATGCAAGGATGGTTCGACATCTGCAAATCAATCAATGTGATCTCAGTAGATGTAGCAAAGACATTCGGCAAAATCTAATTCCAGTCACGATAAAAACTCTCAGTGAAGGGGCTTTAGAGGGAACACACCTCAACCTAATAAAGACATAATCACAAGCTCACAGCTAATATCATACCCAATGGTGAGAAGCTGAAAGCTTTTCCTCTAAGGTTAGGAACAAGACAAGGATGTCCACTCTTGCCGCTTCTATTCCACATAGTACTAGAAGTTGGAGCCAGAGCAATTAGGCAAGAAAAGGAAACAAAAGACATCCAAATTGGAAAGGAAGAAGTAAAATTATCTCACTTAGTACAATGCCCTCAAAGTCCATGCATGTTATCACAATGGTATGATTCCCTTCTTTTTTAAAGGCTGACAATATTTTAGTCTGTTCGTATCATATTTTTAATCTATTTGTCCACTGAGGGACACTTGGATTGTTTCCATATCTTGGCTACTGTAAATAATGCTGCAGTAAACATGGAGGCTTCAATATCTCGTCAAGGTAGTGATTTCAGGGGCTCTTGGGTGGCTCAGTTGGTTAAGTGTCTGACTCTTGATCTCAGCTCAGGTCTTGATCTCAGAGTTGTGAGTTCAAGCCCTATATTGGGCTGCAGGCTGGGCAGGAACCCTAGTTAAGTTGGATATACATCCAGAAGTGGGGTTGCTGGTCAAATGGTATTTCTACTTTCAATTTTTTGAGGCCCCTCCATAGTGTTTTCTATACTGGTTGTACCAAATTACAGTCCTACCACCTGTGCATGTGGGCTCCCTTTTCTCCAAATCCTCACCAACATTTGTTCTCTACTGTCTTTTTGACACCAACCATTCTCACACACATGCAGCAACATCTCACTGGGGCTTTGATCTGCATTTCCCTGATGACTAACAATGTTGAGCATCTTTTCATGCATCTGTTAATTATTTGTATGTTTTCTTTGGAAAAATCTCATTTTTAAAAAACACCCACTTTTTAATGGCATTATTATTTTTTTCTGTTGAGTTGTATGAGTTCCTTATATATTGAATACCAACCCCCCATCGTTTTTGTGGTTTGCAAATGTGTTTCCTTTTCTGTGTTTGTGTTTTCTCTGTGTCCATGGTTTCGTGGCTGTGCAGAGCCCTTTAGTTTGATGTCGTTTGAATTTTGCTCTCATTCCTTATGCTTTGGTGTCATATACAAAAAATCATTGCCAAGGCCAATTTCAAGGAGCTTCCCCCCATGTTTTCTTTTAGGAATTTTATAGGTTTAAGTGTTATGTTTAAGTCTATAATCCATTTCAAGTTAAATTTTATTAGTGGTGTAAGACGGGGGTCCAATTTCATTCTCTGCATGTGATTATCCAGTTTCTCCAACATCTTTTTGTTTGTTTTTTAAAAGATTTTATTTATTTATTTGACACAGAGAGAGAGATCAGAAGGAGGCAGAGAGGCAGGCAGAGAGAGAGGGCGAAGCAGGCTCCAGGGAGCCCGATGCGGGCCTCGATCCCAGGACCCTGAGATCATGACTTGAGCCGAAGGCAGAGGCTTTAACCCACTGAGCCCCCCAGGCGCCCTCTCCAACATCTTTTATTGAAAAGACCAGCCTTTCCCCACTGTGTGTTCTTGGTTCTATTGTCAAATATTAGTTGACCGTATATGTGGGGGTTGTTTATTTCTGGGCTCTCAATTGGCTTCCATTGATCTATGTGTCTTTTTAAAATTCCATTACTGTACTCTTTTGATTACTAAAGCTTTATAATATAGCTTAAAATCAGGAAGCATGACATCCCAGTTCTGTTCTACCTCAAGTTTACTCTGGTCATTTGGGGTCATTAGTGGTTGCATCCAAATTTTAGGATTGCTTTTTTCTTTTTCTGTGACAAATGCCATTGAAATCTTGGTAGAGACTCCGCTGAATCTATCTATGACTTCGCGTAGTATAGACATTTTAACATTAATTCCTTTGATCCGTGAACACAAGATGTCTTTCCATTTATTGGTGTTTTCTCCAATTTCTTTCATCAACGTTTTGAAGTTTTCAGTGTACAGGTGTTTCACCTTCCTGGTTAAATTTATTCCTAGTACTTTATTGGTTTTGATGGCATTGTGAATGGGATTGTTTTCTTTATTTCTTTTTCAGATACTTGGTTGTTAGTGTGTATAGAAATACATTGATTCTTGTATTCTCATTTTGAATCTTGAAGCTTTGCTGAATTCATCTATTAGTTTGAACAGTTTTTTTGGTGGAGTCATAGGATTTTCTGGATAAAAGATGATGTCATTACCAAACAGAGGAAATTTAACTTCCTCCTTTCCAATTCTGATACCTATTTTTTTTCTTGCCTAATTGTTTTAGTTAAGACTTCCTGTACTATGTTGGATTGGGGTGGCATGAGTGGGCACCCTTGTTTTATTCCAGATCTTAGAGGGAAAGCTTTCAGCTTTTCACCACTAAGTACAATGTTAGCTGTGGGCTTGTCATGCATGGCCTCTAGCATGTGGACATACATTCCTTCTACACCCAGTTTGTTGAGGTCTTTATCATGCACAGATCCTGAACTTTGTCAAATGCTTATTCTGCATCTATTGAGATGGCCCCGTGGTTTTTATCCTTCATCCTATCAGTGTGGTGTGACACACATGTGTGCACATTAAAGGTGCTGCTGCTGAGAAGTGCAGTGAGTGACCATCACACCAGAGTCTCTAGGGCTTGCTGCTGTAGGTGGAGGGCTGCTCGAGGAGGTGGGTGCTGGGGAGAGGGGGAGGGGAGTCAGAGGTCAGGGAGGAAACGGCACCTGAGCAGAAAGATCCAGAAGAGAGTTGACCCGGGGAATTTGGGAATTGCTGCCCACAATACAGGGAAGACGGTGTAAGGAAAGGATTAGACAACAGGTGAGTCCGGATCATGAACAGGTGGTGCTCGGGGCTGTCACTGGGCCGCCTCCACAGCCCTCCCCGGGCCGAGACGAACCACCTGTCCAGGCTTTCCTCCCCCTCCCTTTTCTCTTGTGCTGTCTCCCCTCCCTTCCGCCTCCTTCCCCTCTCCCTCCTTCTCCCCACTCCTCCCCTCCCCCCTCCTCCCTCCCCTCTTCCTCCTCCCCTTCCCTTTCCTTCCCCCTCCCTCCTCTTCTGCTTGGCTATCCGCTCCCCCCAAGAGCCCTCAGGACTCTGTTCTCCCGGTTGCAGCAATCTCACAACCAGGAATTTATCCTGGGGATTCCCAGCATGATTGGGGGAAGTTGTACATGTGAGTATGTTCACTGCAGCATGGTCTGCAGTTCTGAAAGAGTGAGCTCTCAAGAGAAGGCTGATTGCTAAACAAGCCAAAGCCCTGTGATCCTTAGGGGTGAGGATGGGGGGCCATGTTTCCTGGCGCAATCACAGTGAGAACAGCAGGTGACAGCACTCTGAATGGCCAGGAACCTGCCCGTTTCCCGCACATCTGATTACCCACAGGGCCGCAGCAAAGATCTGAGCGGATGCCCTGCTGGGGGAGGATGGCAGCCCTTCTTCTCATGTTCCACAGCGAACACAGATCGCTTCTGTAAGATAAATAGGTTAGGTGGGGGCAGAAGGGCTCACGAGGACACAGGACATGAGGACAAGCTCACGGCAGACCAGGGTTGGCGGGAGGCAGAGCTTGTGAGATTGAGCCTGTTGGGTCAGGAGGTGGCAGGAAAGGACATGGGCAGAAACACCTGTGCAGAGAAGGAAAACACGTCGTTGGTTCAAGAGTCGGAGCTTGAGGAAGACTAGTCTCTGGCCAGCGGCACAGGGAGGGGGCAGGGCAAGACGACCACAACCAAATCTCTGAGTACATGGAAAACAGCGCCTGTTGTCTGGAAGCTGCAGGATAAAACATTTTCTTACAGTGAGAACTGCCGGATGTGTGTTGGTTACCCGCCCAAGAATGCAATTCGATTCAATTCAATTCGTCCACTCGTGTATTCGGTAACTACTCACTGGCCGTGTTGCAGGTACTGCTTAGGCGGGGTCGAGCAAAGTGGGGGTGCTTTCTGCTCTCGTGGGGTTTAATTACTAGGGGGATGTAGCCCTTTCACAAGTAATGAGAATAAAGGGTGGGATGGTGAGAGGCGGTCTTCACGGACGTTCAGGCAGAAGGGAGAGGCTGGGACCTGCACTCTGTTTGGGGTTGCGAGGTTCAGAGAGAACAGGACAAAATCCTGGAAGATTTGCAAGATTTCCCAAGAGGAATGGCTTCAAATAGAGACAAAGCAGGGGAATGTGGCTGTGTCCAGGGAGCTTCCCCGTGGGTCTGGGGTCCCCATCAACTCCTCATCCCTTCCCCATCCCTTCCCACCCTGTCACTTTGGGTGTGAAGTTATTCTCCGGGTGAACCCAGCACAGTGGAGCTCCTACTGCGAAGACCCCCTCGGGGAGGGCCTGCTGGCGGGTCTCTGCCCAGACTTCTTGCTGCTTGGGGGAATTGGCAGAAGCCTCTTTATCCACTGAGGATTCACACTCTTCATGTTTCAAGACACGCCGGGCTGTTCCCACCCCGTGCATTTCCCCGGCACCAGTGAGCGTGTATGCCTGGATCCTTGGCAGGGGACTGCTGGTGTGTGGCCAGGGTGGAGGGAGGGGGCTGTCTGCGGTGACAGGAGGCGGCTTTGCTGGGCTGCGGGCAAGTCTACGGCTCCCAATGCTTCTCCCACTGTCCTGGGCACTCGGGGCCTGGAGGATGGATCTGGTTAGGGGAAGAGTCTTCCTGATCTGCACACTGGTCCACCTGCCCTTCCCATTCTTGGTCTGTCCTCTTACCCACCCCTTCTAGCTGGCCAGAACTGGGCTCCTGATTAAGCCATGGCTGATTCTTGTCCTCAAACCATGAAAACTGATGTGCATTTGGGAGCTTACTTCCCATCTCTTCTTCATCTTGGATTCTGGGGGGAGACAGCAGACCCTGTGGCTCAGGTGGCCTAAGTGACTTCATTGGTCCCCCTTTTTTAAAAAATGGGGTTTCCCTCCTTCACCCGTCCCCCATATGTGGTCCATTTGCCAATGTCGGGCTAGGGCTGGGCACATGACTTGGTCTGGCCAGCAAGAGTGCCACATTCGTTGGGCACAGTGATTGGCTGAGGGATGAGATATGACCCAAACCCAGACCATCACAGCCAAACCCAGGATGCCGCTGGAAGTTCTGGTGATGTGCTCCTCTCTCCTCCAGAGATGGCAGAGCTAAGGACTGAGGAAGCCAGGGGCTGCCGGGGGCGTCCTTGTCAGTAGGGTCAGCGTCCACCCCAGTCCACGCCCAGCCACCCTGGCGATGAGAATGCGCGGCCAGGTATGGGAGGCACGGGAAGGGGCCCTGCAGCCTCTCTGCCTGAGCTCCCCACGGTTCTGCTCTACTCTTGTGTAAACCCACTGTTCCAGCAGGGCTCAGAAATTTAAATTCAGGCTTTTTGTGGAATAGCTTCAGTCGAAAAGCACTATTTTAATTTCCCTCAAGTGAAGAAGAACGACCAGGCTAAAAGCATCTTATCTGCTCTGTGCCTTAATTCAGGGGCTCACACCCACTGTGTTTCGAATACCCAGATTCAACGTGTCCTTATGCCGGGGGCTCAGGGAGTGGGGGGGCCTGCATGGTTCCAGTGGCCGCACCCAGGTGCCCCTCTCCTGCACCGCTGGGCAGGCCTAGCCCTCCCCGGAGAAAGTGCCGACTACCCACCGGGTCCCAGGTTGGTGACCAAACTGCCTGGTCCTAATTCACACACAGCCTCTGGTTGAAAGTTTCTTGCTCTCCCTGTCTGGAGCTTCTGTCCACCACTTTCTTGGGCTTCTGCCTCCTTTCCCCAACACCTCTGTGGTCAGGGGTGGACCTGAGGGGGTGGGGAGGGAAGCCATTGCCCGGAGTTCCTGCACCAAAGTTCCTGCACCTGCTCATGGTCTGGCCCCTGCACCAGAGCTTCGTCCCCTCGATCCTGGCATCCCCTGGGTGGCCCCCTTGCAGCAGAGTCTACGGTGACCTTGTTCCAGATTTTTTTAAAATTTTAAATTATTTAAAACTCATGTAAATCCCAAAACTCATGCCAGCCCCACTCCACAGGGTGACCCCCACTCCGTCCCAGCTCCCCTCTCTACCCTCCTGGGTGGGTGTTTATGGGGACGTCACCCCTTTGAAAACATTGCTTGGAAGGCAGAAGCTTCCATGAAGCCCAGCATGGTGCCAAAGAAGCTCTCCATCTCAGGGTCCTGGGCCTGCCTCCGACCCCACTGCTTGGCCTGTTCTCAAAAGGCCTCCGGCTGCCCCTCCCATTGGAGTACCTCTGTTTAGCAGTGGAGCCCTCCTCAGTCCCGTGCAGCATTTGGTGGGGGACCTGGCTTTCCAGCAAGGTCTTCCTTCTGTGACACCAGCTGACAAGGCAGATTTCTCCATCTTTGATTTTCTTCTTCACGTACTGAGAGCAAATCCTGTGGCTTGAACACTCTCTGAAAGAGGGATTTATTCCTTTCCCTGCTTGTATTAAAAGCTTTTTTCATAACCTCCAGCACTTTGTCCAACTCTGTCAGAGATTTATCAGTTTTTGTATCCACAGACAGCTCTTTCCGACATCTGGTCTACCGCTTATTTTAAGGCACCATGTCCTTTGCTCCCTCCGAAAAGAACTCCCCAGAAGATGAGGGCTCCCCGAGAGAGACAGGCCACCAGGACATGGGGTGCAGTCAGTCCCGGGCCAGAGGACTGAACACACCTCTCCTCCTGCATCGCTGCAAAGCAGCCCAACAGGGGACTGAACTCCGAGTGGCTCCAAGCACGATGTTTCCAGTTTCTGCACGATCATCCCGTTGAGTGAACACCGTATAGTTCATTTAATCAATACTGTGTTGTTGGCCAGAATCGATGAAAAATTCATCATTTGGAATATTTCATTATCATAAATAGCCCTCATTAAAATCTTCATATATACACTTCTCAACACACCCACAATTGCACCTGAGGGATGCATTTCCAGATACGGAATCTCTTAGGAGGTAGTGTACAAAGACGGCTGATACTTCTTTGATACAATTTTGATATCAAATTGCTGTCATGAATTTTGTATCAATTTCTACTCCTCAAAGCCTGTGTCAGATGCTTTCTCACTGGGATTATCCACGCCTTTAATTCTTGCCAATTCAATAGTGAAAGAAATAGCATCTCATTATTATAATTGGTAATGTTTTGGGCTCACAACTGAAGGTCAAACATATGGCGGTGATTATCTTCTGGAGTCAACCATTTAAAATGTCCTTGTTCTAGAGTATTTCATTTTATAATTTTGGAGGGTTTTTAACAAGCTAATAGAAAATATTGATGTAACGTAACCGACCTAAGCGAGAAAACAGCTCCCTGCTTTCAGTGGTCATTAGGGGGAAGCTCTCCAACTTCATGTTTTGCCAAAAAACACCATTAATGAGATGAATTGTCCAGGCAGAAAATTCTGGTGCTCTATTGACCCAAACCAATGAGTGAGCAAGGAATTAGTTATTAAAACAAGAATATCCTCCAGCGAATATGGTGTTAATTCTCTAATAACCTTATTGCGAGAAACTCAGTGCTTGCTGCTTGATAAAAGTTGATGAGTTTATTTATTCTATTGTTCTGACTTAGCTATTCTGTGAGTAATTTTACAGATCACTAATTTCAATGCCACAATCTCTAAGCAGAATGAAGTTGCTACATTCTTCCAATTAATTAACCAACAAATTTAATTTCACACTGCAGAGCTTTGGAATAGTGACTGTTTACCGAAATTACCATTGCAAATAATGGAACGGAATGTTTACAGAACCAACATTCAGTATTGTCAATGAAGTCTGGGCTAAATGTTAATAAATCCAACACAGTGTGGAAAACCATCTGCTGGAGTTTCAGTCCGCTGAGGGCCTTCGCTGTGAGCAGCCTGGTCTACGCGGCACATGGACACGCGCACACCCCTGCCCTCCACGGAGCGATCGCCAGGTGCAGCCACGTCCCCAAGAGGACCCTCTCACAAGCTGCCAAAGACAGTCAGCTCTGTTATTTCTGATTTGAAAAGATCCGTTCGCTGGGCCCTCAAGAATACAACAAGCCCTCATTCAATAGGCTTCGTGTGCAGTCTTGCCGTGGGCTCGTTTCCCACGCTTTTTCCAATCTCACCCCCCAGGTGTGCCCGCAATGGACAGGCGTTCGAGTAGCGTGGATCCACCGTCCTGTGGTTGTGGCGCGAGTGTCTTTGTTGACCGCTCAGGACTCCAGCTTTCACTGTGGTTTGTTGGTAATCACGTGGCTGGGCTGCTCCCCACCTCTCGCTGTTAGCACGTGCACCGATGCCTGGTGCTGATGCCTGTGAGTCAGGAGGCGTGGGGCTCTTCCTGGGTTGGGGTCATTGTCCTGGCATGAATTCCCAGCCCCTGGAACGCCAGAGCAGAGGGATATCAAGGTCTCAGGGCTTTATGCTTCTGGTCACCATCTCTAGTCCTGTGCGCATCCTGGTCTGCAATGTCCTTCCCATTGGTTCTCTGGAGATGAAATCTATCTAAGAGGCCGTTTGCTCTCCAGGCTCTCCCTCATTCCCTCACTGCCGCGATCCCTGCTGGGTTCCCGTTTTGCTGGCTTATTTGCCCGTGGAGGCTGAGTTCCCACCCAAGCTTGCAAACTCTGAGTCCGCTTGCTTCCTGAGATTGGCCACTGGCTGGCCTTCCCGCCCATCTCCATCAGGAACCCCCAGCTTTGAGGGCATCGGTTCTCAAAAAGGCCGTATTCCCAGGGTGCCCCTGCCTTGCTGGAATTTGAGGAACTGACCTGGGGGCAGGGGGGTGGACCTCGGCCCCTTCCCAGGGTTTGCAGATCATGTTCAGCCTTGGGGGGCGGTCCTCAGCCTCCCTCGGCCCTCCCCTCCTGCTTTCCTGCTCTTGTGCCCCGGACGGACATGGGTCCTCCGTGGCTCTGCTTCCCCAGAGAGCAAACCTTCTGGCTCCCGAGGGGTGGAGAAGGGAGCGGGGGCGGGGGGCATCCAGTCTTCAGTCGCCCTGTTGTCTGTCCCTGCCTCGGCCCCTCCCGGCTCTCTGGAGCATCTCCCTGTGCGTTCCGGGCAGCCCCTCTGAGGGCACCTGGCTGCCAGTGTCCTGCCCTTTGCCAGGTCACACTTCCTGGCTCTTTGCCCACGTGTATCAGCTAATGAGGAAGGGAGCCGATGCCTCTAACCGGGCCAGTGGCTCCAGCCAGAGAGGCTTTTCCACCAAAGCGCCAATGCTCTGCTCGGCACATGGGCTCTGCTGGACGGCGGAGGGAGGGTGGAGATGCTGCGTTTAGGGAACTTGGCCCAAAGCAAGCGTGCCTGGGGCAGGAAGCACCTGCCGTTGCCACGCAGGTCGGGGAGAGCTTGCCCTTCCTGCTGGGTTCCCCCTTGGCCAGGGAATCCCTCCACCGGACAGGACAACCAGGGGAAGGCAGAATCAGTGGTCATTGGATTGCGGGGACCGGGTGCGGGGGGCAGGCTGAAAAATTTAGACGTCTCAAGAGGAGGGAACCCCAAGGCAGTCTTTGCTACCAGGGGCTGCATCCTGCCCAGCAGAGTTGGAGAAGGACTCTGGTGTGTGGTTCGGAGCAAAGCGGGGGACCTAGAGTGCCCAGACCACCTCCTCCTGGGGTTTCTGAAGAGTGACGATGGGACAGGCCTGGGGGCTAGCTCCTGTGCCCCCCACTCCTCTAGCTGGTCCTCCTGATGTCAGGAAGCTGGTGTGGCCGAGAGTCGGAGAGACGAGCGTCCCGGCCCTCTCGGGACGCTGGAAGCATCTGTCCACGGCTGTCGGGGTCCTCCTGGAGAAACAGAGGCCTTCCCGGCCCCGAGGACAGGAGCAGAGGGCCTCGCACATGTGTGTATGCTATGCTCACATGGAAGAATGACGCACTGTCCTCATCTGCTGTGAGGACCCAAGGAGGGACAGGAGCCGGTCCACTCGGCCCCTTGGCCCCAGCGTGAGAGCTCCCCGGGATTTCCAGCTCGAAGGACCCAGCCCCCTCCTGCCGTCCTTCCTCTGCCTGGTTTCTCCCACTGTCTCTCCCTCCCGTCTAAGGAAACATTTCCAACATACAGAAAAGTCTGGAGAATAAACATCATGACCCCCACCCCACGCCCACCATCAACATGGAACACGTATAATTTTTGGTCTTATTTGCTTTACGCCGGCAACAGTTTAGATCAAGAAATCATCATGGAGACAGAGAAAGTGACGATGCGTCCTAGCCAAAACAGGACTCTGGTCTCACCGCGTAAGTCCTCCAGGCGGGATCAGAAACTCTCCGACTGTTTCCAGTTGACTTAACTGTGTGTCAGCCCAAAGCTCAAGAATATTTATGACAGGGCGCCTGGGTGGCTCAGTGGGTTAAAGCCGCTGCCTTCAGCTCAGGTCATGATCCCAGGGTCCTGGGATCGAGGCCCACATTGGGCTCCCTGCTCAGCAGGGAGCCTGCTTCCTCCTCTCTCCTCTCTCTCTGCCTGCCTCTTTGCCTACTTGTAATCTCTCTCTCTGTGTCAAATGAATAAATAAAATCTTAAAAAAAAAGAAAGAAAAAGAATATTTATGAGAATAAAGAAATGTTACCCAACAAGGTAAGACCCACCATGTGGGCTCCAGTCNAGGATATTTATGAGAATAAAGAAATGTTACCCAACAAGGTAAGACCCACCATGTGGGCTCCAGTCCAGGGAGCCGGGAAGCTGACAGTAAGGACAGGAGATTGGTTCCCAAACCAATCAGAGCCGGAGCAGGTTAATGTGACTGTGGGTTAATGAGGTGACAGTTCAGCCATGTGACCCATGAACTTAAGACTTCTGATCAGTGAAAGGCATGGAAAGACTGGCCACGCGCTGGGGGAAATATTTCCAAAATACGTGTCTGTCGAGGAAGTTGTATCCAGAACATAGAAAAACTCTTGAAATCCAATGATGTGAAAAGAAACAACTCAGTAAAAAATGGGGGGACAACGGGCAGGGACTTCATCACAGAAGGAAGGTGACGAGGCACAGAGACCAGCGTCAACCATGGTCCCTGTCGAAGTTCCAATAACAACCACCCTGAGAGCATCAGTTTTCCTTCCGTCGTTCCTGGGAGGGTGGGTGGGTCGTATGTTGAGGGTAAGATGTTTTGTTCCACGGAGCTTCAATGCGGGGATGGTCGTGCATTCGCAGAGAGGCTGGGAGTACGTGCGGGGCTCCCTGTCCCCGTGGCTGCCTCCGCCTGTGGCCGACGTCACCGAGTCCGCCTCGAGGCATCTCCCTCCAGTAAAGCCCGTCCTTCTCCATCACCAGGTTTTCTCTCATGCCCCCTTCCTGTCCCAGGCTGGCACCCCGGGCAGCACGGACACTCACCTGTGGTGCCTCCTCCTCCTCCCGTGTCTCTGGGCTGAGACGCTTCTCAGATCTTTCCCGTGTGCAGGGACCTTGTCGGCATCACGGGACATGGGCAAGTGCTCTGCGGCGCGTCCTTCATTGCCGAGTTAAGGTCTGGGGAAGAAGAGCCCAGGAAAAGTGCCTCTGCCACCACGTGGCATCCAGGTGTCCGCTGTCAGCATGGCTTCCCAGCATGCGGTGGATGTGATCGCCGGGCTGACGCGGTGTTTGCCAGCTTCTCCAGCAGCAGGGGCTGTCGCCTCCCCCGGCCACCCCGTGCTCCGGAGGAGGAGGCTCCAGGTGCATTCGCAGCTCCTGGGGTGGGCGGCGGTGCTTCACCACCTTGGGGAGGGCATCCACGTTAACCCGGTGCAGCTCGCTGGCGGGGAGACCTGTCCTCTCTGTCCCGCCTCCTCACCGTCCGATCACACATCAGCGACGATGCAGGGACACTCCTGTCCTACTTTATACGTAAAGCGCGTAAAGGTCATATGGTATCGACCGTGTTGGCCAAACTCTTCCCATTCCTGCCTCGGGGAGCCCCTTCAGGTCGCTCTCGAGTCACTTGGCGAGTCAGCCTCATTTCCTGTCTTTTATGGCACAATGTTTCCCCGGGACCATCTTAGATGCTTCCTGCCCCCCTCCTGGAGACAGGCTGCTTTCAGAGACCAAGGTCTGGGTGTGGGGTGCGCTGACGGTTGCAGGGGCGCCGTGGCGGTGGGGTGGGCTGGGAAGCCTGCGCGCTACCCCCTGCCTCCCCCAGTGTCCGCATTCCAGTCCACGGACCTTCGTGCTTACGCCTCCCGCTCGCATCCTGAACCACGTGGTTCACGCGAAACGTCTCCCCCGCTGTATTTGAAACCTGTTTACTTGATTGTGCATCTGCAGTGTTGATGTGGAATGATTTCAGACGTGGTCAAGCCAAGCCCCGCGAGAAAGGCTTTGCCTTCCCCATGGCTCTCATTTCCGGAGCTCCGCGGGTCGGTGCCGGTCCTGAGCCTCCCTCCGTGGGGCTGCGGCCCACCTTCGGCACGGAGTGAGATTCTGTGGTGCCATTCCTCATCGCATCCTGGGGAAAGCACACCGAGCCGCCCTCCAGCACAGGCCGTCCTGCCTCCAGGCGCCCACAGAGCCAGTGAGCGGACCCTGCGCTGCAGGAAAATCTCCCGTTTCTGCCGCACAAACAGCCCGGACAGAAACTGGGGGCGCCTCTCGTCTCTGTGTGCGGTGTGGGCGCGGGGCCATGTGAGAAGACAATTTTGTGTCCCCCCCCCCCACCGTTGCAGCAGAGACGGCAGGCCCGGGCAAAGCTGGGGTGGCCATGGCATGCCACGTCACCATATCCAGGGCAGGTGACCGGTGGAGGTAAGACGGTGGTGGCTTAGGGTGGGGACAGTGGGTGCAGAGGGAGGGGACGGAGTCAGGAATGGAGGTGCAGGCGAAGCTGTCCCTCACGTCCAGTCGTGGGGCCCACTGGGAAAATCGTTCTGGGCAGGTGCTGGGCCTCTTCATTCCCGGGCTCCGTCTCTGGAGACGCGTGTGTGAGCACGACACTGTGCCTGCAGGACCCCAGGCCCGTCGAGCCGTGGCCCCCAGACTGAGCCATCGTGGGCATCGTCGTGGTTCAGGTTCTGAGGGTCAGGTCCGTCCTGGGCAGCTGAGAAGGGACAGGAATCACCACTGGGGGATCCCCCCTTTCTGTGGTCATTGTGGGATCCTCGCCAGCAGCCTGGCCCATGGTGGCCGCCTGGCAGAGAGCCAGATCTGGCTGGGCCGCCCACCCCCTTCACTGCGCACACATCCCGCGGCTCAGCAGCCGGCTGGCTGAGCACGGTCCTTCCCTGCCATCCTCCTTGGTCCAGGGGCTCACGTGCTTGTCATCAGGATGACCACGTGCTTAGAAATGCACCAGGTGCTGCGTGCATTTTGGCTAAAGTCCCCGCCAGGCTGCCGGGCGAATCTCTGAGACTGTGGGTGCCCTTCACACCCGGTTTTGAAAATGACCTTAAGCCCTGCTTCCCGCTTGCTTCCCGGGAGGCGGGTCTACAGGGGCCTCCTTTGCTGCTGTCCAGTCTGCTCCGGACAATGTTTCCTGTTTGCTGGGTGGATTCGTCCCCTGGGTCGGCAGGACGGCGCGGAGCCCTCGCCCTCCCCGGGCATCTTCCCGCAGATGACTTTGCCAACACGGCACCTGCAGAAACACTCCGCGGAGGTGGGGCCGCGCCCGGGTCACGGTTTTCCCGGGACTCCCGGACCCCAGGACGGGAGCAGGGGCTTCTGGTGTCTCGGGGGCCAGCCCCGGGGCCGGCCACCCCACCGGGAAGACAGTCCCCAGCACCGACGCCCCAGCTCCTCGGACACAGGAGAGATGGACGCTTCTGTCCGATCATTCACTCGCCCACTCATTAATCACAGAGGTCCTGGGAATCAAAGTCTGTTGTTTCCCGCCGGACACTCGCATGTCAGCCCCGTGGGCAAGGCGAGTGCAGTGCCGGGAGCCGCGAGGACAGCCCAGGGCCGTCCCCTCTCTCTCAGGACCGGGACCCTACACAGAGGAGCTCTCTGACACAGCGGGGACATTGTGACATCACAGGGGCCAGGACAGAATGCATCCCCGAGGGCTGTGCCCTGTGGCCGTGCTTAGCACAGGAGGCAGGGGGTCTCAGGACCAGGAAAGAGCCCCGGCCTCCCTCCCAGAAATGCTTTTCCTTGAATTTGTGTTTGAACGGCGACAAGGAGAGAGCAGCTCTCAGAGGCAGTGACCGAGACGCAGAAGCCCAGATGGACACTGGTACGTGCCCTGTGACAGGGGGGGGCCAAACTGTGCCAGGTCCGGCTAGGACGGTCTCCACCTGCTGCTGGGCTGGGGGCAAGGCCAGTCCTGGGATGTCCCCCGTGTCTCACGGCTTGGGTCGGACACGCAGGTGTGCAGGACTCAGTACCAGTACCGCAGGAGGGACACTATGTGCCCGGGGCTGTGACCTGTGGCCCCAAGAAGGCGGTCACTTCCCCAAAGTGGCTACAGGAGGATCCAGCCCGTCGGTGTGTTTTTTATTTGGGGTATTTCTCCCGATCACTTGAATTTCAGTGAGAACAAGTGCGTTTTGGCTCCTGAGGCTGGTCACCCGGCTGGGACGTGTGCAGCCCCCACGGATATTCGCAGAGCCCGGCAGCCAGCAGGGTCACTGGGGTCCGTGGCAGAGGCCGGCCCCCAGGATCCTGCGGGGACCCCACCCCCTGAGGCCCACGGTCACGATGGAGGAGAGGGTGGGTGTCCTTGTCTCCATGTTGGGAGACACAGCCCAGGGGGTTCTTGGCTGCTGGCCCTACTGGTGGGGGGTGCTGGGAATGGGGTCCTCAGACACCCCAGGGGAGTTAGTTCGGTGTCCACGTTTAGCCGAGTGGGGTGAAGCTGTCGGGGCGGGAGCCACTGGGGGCCATTGGGCGTCAGCCCACACACAGCAAGTCCACATTCCTCCTCCTCTTGCTCGTTGTCCCTGAGCCCCGGGGGCCGGGGGTGGGGGCTCGGATCAGCAGCTCTCTGCCTCCCACCACGCTGTAGCCCCCCCAGAACTCCCCCCACTTCTGTCCGGCTGCACGGAGGCCGGGCTGCCCCTTAGGGTTCAGGGAAGGAACAGTGTTTCCATTTTGTGGATGGACCAACTGAGGTTATCTCCGGGCTTCCTCTCCCTCCCTGGGGCTCTGGGGGAGGTGGAAGGAAGAAGCAGGCGGCGCGAGAGAGGCAGTCCCCCTGGCCGGGGCCCCGAGCTGGAGGTAAGGAGCCCGCAGGCCTCATCTGGCTGTGGGGCGCTTGTGACTAGCAGCCCTGTTAGGCCATTACTATCCTTGTTCTGACCAACGCTCTGACGGATCCCCCGGGGGGCGGCGGAGAGGGGCCCGGCCCAGAGCAGGCCTGCTGAGAGGCCGTCTCCCAGGACGGGGTCCATGGCGAACATTTTCCTAAAAGCACAAACTATTTCAGACATTCCGTCCTGGCTGAGAAGTGTTTCAGTTACTTCCAGGCAGTGAGCGTGCCCTGAGCAGTCCCCCAGGCCCTCCTGGATCCCAGAAACCAGTTTCCACCTTCACTTACAAGCCTAGCAGGAGGGAAGACCCAGCGCTTCTGCCGTGTAGGCGGGGAATAGGCCTGGACTCCTTTTTCCAGAAGCAACAACGGGCCTCCCAGGGCCCAGGACTGGGCAGGCCTCAGCCATCTGCTCCCATGCAGCTCGCTGGGCAGCCCCGGCTGGGGGCCCAGGCGGGGATGGCTGTGCAGGCAGATAACCCGTGGCATGCACCAGGGCTCCGAGGACGGCCGGGGATTTGTGTTAAGTGTGGACGGGAGGAAGGAGCTGGGCTGTGGATGAGCTGCCCTGCAAGGAGGGGCACTGGGTGCAGCAGGACCAGATGCTGCCCTTCGGGTCCTTGAGGCGAGGGCCTCGGCTGGGTCCGGACGTCTTGGTCCTCACCGGGGACACGCGGTGCCCGGCGACCCTCACAAACCCTGCAGGTACCACGCGAGATGCACCTGCTTCAGGCGGCAGGTGAGCGAATGATTACAGGCTCTGGGAAGACAAGTGTGGGGGTCACCGCAGCCCCACTAACACCCCCGGGCCCCATGCCCACCCCAACTGGCTCTGTCTATACCCCACAGCCTGCGCGGGGCTCCTCTCCTCTTTCCACTTTCCTTGAGCCAATGAGCCGCCCAGCCCCCAAAAGGATTGCTGCCCTTGGGGGTGCTCCCTGGACCCCTGAGCCCTGTGCTCCCTAGTCGTCAGCCTGAACCCCCAGTCCTCAGCCTGCTCTGGACAGCGTGCACTGCAGGGAGCGAGCGGTGTGGCCGCTACAGGACAGTGTAGAGGGAGGGACACTCTTCCCCACCTCCTCCGCCCCCCACCCTCCCTGCTCTGCGGCTCAGTTTCCATAGCTTTGGAAGGAGTCAGCTGGTGGAGCCTAGCTCAGAGACCCCTCAGTGCGCTAAAATCCAGGGGCCACCTTTGGCAGAGCCGGGGTGGGGTCAGGCTTCATCCCCACAAGGGAAGACCCAGCACTTGGGGGGCTGTTCCCTGTACAGAGCCTGTACCCACTCAAGTGGGTTCAGTTGACCTGTTTTCACTAACAAAGGCTGGAAAATGCAAACGAGGTCACCTGGTTTGAAACCAGGTAGTGAGGTGGTTAAGGTCCCCCACCCAGGGGCACGGCCAGCCCCTGCGTGTTACCAACATGATGACTCAGGGCTCCAGAAATGTAAAGACCATCACGGTGCCGGCCTGTGTGGTACACAGACCAGTCGGGACAATGAACTGAGATACACCCATTGCCAAGTGGCTTTGTATCCTGAAGAAATGCTAGCAGAGAACAGACCACTTAACATCTCTAAACTCCCAGGGTCACCTTCAGCCACGCATGGGGCTGGAGCAGGGCTCCCGGCCACTGACCAATGCTGTCTGAGGCCCGCTCAGAGCTGTGGCCCTGCAGGAAGGTGGGGGGGAGGGGGGACGCGCTGCAGGGAGGAAGGGTGCCTTGCAGCGGGGGAGGGCTGAGGGATGATGCCCAGCAGGATGGCTGGGAGAGGGTCAGCCGCTCTGCCCTTGCGGGGCTGCCCCTGAGCTCCTGGAGGTCTCGGGACTGGGGAGTGTGGAGTCCCCTCTATTGGCTGGAAGGTGACGAGGCCCTGCCCCACATGTCACAGACAGGGACCCCCACCTGCTGCCACCACTCTGGTTCAGACTGACGGCTCAGTTCACCACCCCCGATGATGCCCCGAGGGGGCACCAGCGTGAAGCTTTGACAAATGTAAGGCCTGGCAGGAGCATCCTGGAAGCAGAAATGACTACAGGGTGAAGAGGTGGGTGACAGTGATCCCTAGAGCGGAGTACTAGCTGTGGACTCCAGCGGCCTGGGGCTCAGCTCCCCGCCCCCCTCCGCGGCCCCTCCCCAAACTCACTGTCCGGACACCGCCTCATGGTCCCGCCCCTACTCCATGGCCCCGCCCCTCCGTCATGGCCCCTCCCCTGCTCCATCGCCCCTCC
>LNAC01000184.1:1037214-1075497 GCA_002007465.1 Ailurus styani
CGAACCATCATCCTCATTAGTACGAGTCGCTGTCTGCAAAAGTGAAAATCGGGGCGGGCGAGCGCTTACCACATTTTGTTCATGGTTTCCAGCTGGAGCGTGACTCAGAACCGGGGCTGCCTTGCTGACCCTGGTCCGGTCAGCGTCCTCATTCCTGGAGACCCCGGGGACGGCCCCGCCAGCCCTACCCTTGTCCCACCACGGGGTCGCCAGCTCCTCTTCCTGGGGATCCCGTGGCGGAAGGCTCAGGGTCTGGGAGGGTCGGGCAGCGTCTCCTCACGGCCTGCCCTCCCAGCGAGGCAATCACAGTCCCCCGTTTGCTGAAGATGTCTTCGGAGGGACGTGTAGCCACGGGGGACCCCGCAGGTCTGCAGCTCTGGTTCTATCAAGAGAGATCTGCGGAAGGCAGGGTCATGGCACACAGAAGGGGAGTGAGGGTGGGGGGTACCCGCAGGTCAGGCCACTTCCACACCGTCCCCTCTCTAGAACAAAAGAAACCTTGCAGGGAAGAGGCAGAAATACTTTGGAAAGACAAGGAAAAGGCAAAGCCACGTCTTCAGCGAGATGTTCTGGAAGGACGATCCACTGGCATTGTTGGGTGCTGCCAGCAAGGACAGTCTCTGCCTCCAGCCCGGCGCCGGGAGCTGCAGAGGGCCTGGGTGAAGCCACCTGCGGGGGGACCAGCGCTTTTCCCCATGGTAGCTGCGCCCACAGACCGACCCGCCTGGGGTTTCAGCATCAAAGACTGCCTGCAACTTGCAAACATTTGGAGTCTCATTAAACGCGAACCAGGACAGAAGGTCTGTGGTCAAGCTGTTGGGCATGATGTTCTGCAAAAGCCATCGGACGCAGCTGTGAAGTTTGTTGCTCAAATCTTCCACACTCCGCTGACTTGGGGGTCTGCCTGATCCCTCCACGAATGACAGAAGCGGTTTAATGAGTGCTCTTGTCAAGGGTCCTTGTTTTCTGGCAATTTTTGCCGTCTACAATTTGGGGCCGTCTTATCAGATACTCACAAACTTACAGATGTTTTATCTTTTTTTTTTTAGATGTTATTTATTTGTTAAAGAGAGAGAGCATGAGCAAGGGGGAGGGGTGGAGGGAGAAGCAGGCCCCCCACTGAGCAGGGAGCCCGATGTGGGGCTCAATCCCAGGACCCTGGGATCGTGACCTGAGCTAAAGGCAGACGCTTCACCGACTGAACCACCCAGGCGCCCCCAGATGTCCTATCTTGTTGCTAACGTGGACCTTTTATCAAAAACGAATTTCTCTGATATGTACATGTCTACACCCACTTCTTCTGGTCGGGATTTGGTGTCCGTCTTTCCATCCTCGGGCTCAGGGGATTCTCTACGTGAGTTTTTCTTGTATATCTTCATAAAGTCGACAACAGTTAAGACAGTCTGATGTTGACGTCTTGTGGCCGCTCCTCATGTCCGGCTGCGTTTGCTCTGATCACTTGTATGTGTGCGTGTGATTTTATCCCCACAACTCTGTGTTCCCTTCTCTTCTGTCCTCTTGTCTCTTTCATGGATTTTCTCTCATTTTTTCCCAATTCTGTCTGTCCTTGCTCCTGTTTGGAAGTTGTAGGCTCTGTGCCTCATCGCGTGGCTGCATTGGACACGCTCCCACACGTGCCTTGTTGGACGGTCCTGCCACTCAGGGTGGTTCTTCCCCCCGCGTGACTTACCGCTTATCACCCCTGCCCCACGTCCATGCTCCTGTCACTTGTCATTAATATTTGCCCTTTTTAGCTTTCACCCAGCATTTTGTTGATTCTGTCATTGGCTGTACTTAATCCATCTCTCTACCGGAATAAAAATTCAAATGCCTCTTTAATCCCTACTTCCAGGGCCCGTCTTGTTTTTTTACAGAAAAATAACACGAGATTCTAGAAACCTGCCTTTGTCTTGGTGGCCAGTCACTGGAAGTCTAAACAGAGCCAATCTCCTGTGCGCCCATGAAGTTGAATTACCCGCAGTCGAGAGAGAGAAGGCTTGATGATAATTGTCATTTTAAGCTAGTTGAGAATCTCACCTGCTCATATTCATACTTTTTATATTGAAATCACTAAAGCTATTGCTGCATGATTATTAATGCCTTTTGCCCAAATCTGGTGAACGTGGGTGGCACACGCTTGAGTCAATGCCGTTGGGGTTCCTACGTTTCCAGTAGGTAGACTTGAGACTTAGATCAAGCACATGGCCTGGACGCTGGTGGACATCAGAGCCAGGCTCCCAGTTCCCAGAGGAGCTGGATCTGATCCACATTTATAGACATTGGCGCGTGTTCGTGGCATCAGACTGACAGAGAGTACAGAGATGTCTACCGTCCTCTCTTCCTCCTTTCTTCCCACATTCGCGGGTGGGCGTACGGAACCACAGAATGGTTTATGGGAGCCAAGTCTGTAGACACTGTTCTCACTCCCCGGAATGCCCTCTCCCCCGTGGGCCTGCAACTTGTCTCCATTCCCATGGTGCAGCCTGCCCGTGTTCCAGAAGCTTCCCTTGCTCGTGCCATTCCCAACCCCTTCCTTCCCACCCTGCCCCCACTCTGCACCACCATGTAGGCACAGTTTTGCCGCCTCGCGTCCATGGGCGGCTGCCTTCTTCTGGGCCAGGGCCGTCCCCGAGGCCCATGAACCTGTACGTGCTTGGTGGTGTTTGTTTAGCTTGGTTGAATCCGAGTCATTGCCCTGGAACAGGTACAGGTGAGTCTGACGGTCTATGCCGGTATGCACACTTAGGCAGGGCTGGGATGCACGCAGTGTGTCAGGCGGCTGTGAGCTCCTGCAACCGAGCCAACGCCGCCTCCTTCAGTGACTCCCGGCCGTCACCATGGGGCTTCCGCACTTTCCAGCCATCAGCCGGAACCCTCCTAAAGCTAGAGGATCAGCGATCAGTTGGATTTGGACCAATTGGATCAATTTGGATTTGGAACACTGACCCCGAAGAACTTGAGAACAAAGCGGCGTGAGCCATGTTGGGTGTGGGCGGTCACCCGGTGCCATTCCTGTGCCTCACATATCCAACAGCTCTCTCACGAGGTACCAACAGATGAGGGACCGGAAAACCCCCAGTAAGGTGCGCATGAATTTTAATGGGTGCGGGAAAGTGACAGCAGCTTGCAGGCGCTGTTACAAGCTCGGGAGGCTTTAACGTCCCATTAAAGATGTATGTCTTCTTTCAAAAACCTCTCGGAAGTGGAGGTTCCCGCTGAGCAAGGTGACATCTGCCACCATGGGACGAGTTCCGTGTAGAGTGCACGTGTGTGTGCGGCGGGGGCCTGGCGTCTGTGGGCCGCCCCACCCCGGTGAGCACTAATAGCAGATGACAAGCTTGGGGGGCGCGGTGAGAGCAGCGGCGAGCACCATCAATTATGGAACGAGCTCAGGTCTGTAGGCAAGATCCGTTTTGACAGAAGCAAGGCGTGCAGCCAACCACAGTGCAACTTGAAAACCCCTGAATGGGTCATTTACTCCCTCGTTAGCACCAACCCTCCTGGCAAACCTGGAGAAAGCCGTGTGAAGCTGTCTTAGTACAGGCAGTGCCCAGAAACGAAGGACTAGGTCCACGACGTTGGGACCCAGTGTATTTCCAAGGCTTGAGCCGCAGAAGGGGGCGAGGAAGCAGAGACCTGCGTGTTGGACAGAGATGGACGCTGAAGCTTGAGCAAAGGCCCACCAGCCTCATCTTCACAGTAACTGCAAGGTGTACAAGTCGAGTGAGGGGATGTCCCAAATTTCCTAAGACAATCCTATTGCACTGGAGTCCCCCACATAGCTTTTTTTTTTTTAAGATTTTATTTATTTATTTGACACAGAGAGAGAGAGAGATCAGATCACAAGGAGGCAGAGAGGCAGGCAGAGAGAGAGAGGAGGAAGCAGGCTCCCCGCCGAGCAGGAAGCCCGATGCGGGCCTCCATCCCAAGACCCTGAGATCACGACCTGAGCCGAAGGCAGAGGCTTTAACCCACTGAGCCACCCAGGCGCCCTCCCACATAGCTTTTGATTCAACCTGGTGATTTTTTGAGAGAGAGAGAGTGTGCGAGCATGAACAGGGGAAGGAGCAGAGGGAGAAGCAGGCTTTCTGCTGAGCAGGGAGCCAGACTTAGGACTCGATCCCAGCACCCTGAGATCATGACCTGAGCTGAAGGCAGACACTTCACTGACCGAGCCACCTAGGCGCCCGTATTCATCTTGATTTGTAATTTTAATTGCTTTATTACAAATAAGCATGTGACAAGAACCTGGGATAGGTTGTGGGTCGCCCTGTGCCCTGCTGTGGGGTGTGTGGGGATGCAGGATGAAGTCCGCGGTCTTGCAGGACAGCTCACCAATCTCCACGAGCAAAAGTCCGCTGAGAAACCATCAGCTTGTGCTTCAAAAGTTAGTTGTTATTTTAAGAACATAACGCACAAAGGTGAGAAATTAAGATGTACAATGTCAGAGGCTGCATTTAGAAATTGCTTTGGGAGGCATGACTCTCTGGATCAAACGGCTGTCACTGTACAGTAATTTTTTTTTTTACTTCTATTTCTGGATTTTCTGCCTGTATCGAAAGTGAAGTCGTATCTGTTTAATATGTAGCCTCCGTTTCCAAAAACAGAACTTCGAAATCAGTTGGATCATGTCAGTTTTTGTCAGAGTCATTAGACCCTTTAAAGTAGAAAATGAGTTAATAAAACTTGTTTCAATTTCTCCATCTAATTCATGAGGTCAAAAAAAGCTTTCCCAAGTTTGTCTCACGGACAATGAAACCTCTGATATAATTCCAAAGGCTATCCTAGGTTTAGTTTAAAAGTCGATGTTGAAGATAAAATGGGTTCTTTGTGGTGCTCACGTGGACACATTTTTGTGACATCAGGCCGTGGTAAAATGGTGCCCATACTGACTGGCGAGACCACAGCCTGGATTACTCTTACTGGAGCCTGTGACCCACTCTCCAGGAAACGGAGTATCTGTGCACAGACTCGCGGAGGGCGCGGGCGCGGCTCCCAGAACTCTGGAAGCCCCTGATGCCCGTGCTGAGAGTCCGCGGGACCCAGGGAGTATAATGAGCAAACAGGACCTCGGGTGAGGTGCGGAAACTGGAGAAGAGCCCCACGGAAGGCCTGAGACTCAAACACGTGACACTTCAAGTCAGAAATTCACAGGCAGGCTCCACGGAGGCTCGGATGTAGCAGGAGGAAGGAGGGTCAGTGACCTTCGTGGAAGTCGGTGGAAACTGCCCAAATTGGAGTCTGTGGAGACTCACCGAGTGCCAACGACCCGCTCGGCATGCATACACTGGAGTCCCGGGGAAGAAGAGGGACAAGACACAGCATGTATAGAACCAGTAAAAGCTGCGTAGGCTTGACAAGATTTATCAAATTCGACCCACCGACTGGAGCATCACCCCAAACCCCAGGTCATAGCAATACCTCCCTCTCCCTTAGGCACGCCAAATACAAACCCGAAAACTAAAGGTGGGAGAGCGAAACCCCGAGAACGGCCAGAGAAGAGAGACACGTGACAGAGGGTGGGATGATGAGCAGAACCCATGTCTCGCCAGAAACACGGAGCGCCCTCCAAGTGCAGGAGGACGTGGGGGCAGGGGGGTTCCACAGCAGGGACTTTGAGGACTGGGAACCAAGCGACCTACGTGAGGCAGGCCCACGGCATGAGGAATGACGGAAGAGTTTCAGGCTGGAAGGAACAGGCACCAGGTGGAGACTCCGTCAACAGGAAGGAAGATCGTACTCGAAGATTATGATCGAAGAGCCATAAAGATGTTGATAAATAGGAAAGACAATTTTCCTTTCTTTTACAGTCAATTTAATATTGGAGGCAAAATGGTTTATGCTGTTTGGGGATTATACCATTTCAAAGTAAATATGTGCCCGCAGATGCCGGGAGGACCGAGGGTTTTTATGGGGTGGTTGTTGTGAGTCAAGGTATGTTGTAGGAAGTGACGGATGGATGTGAGTCGTGTGTGCAGAGTAACCCTAAAACACCATGCAAAGAGATGTGGTTAGAATGTCAGTACCATTCAGTCGTTGCACGGTGTTCTGTGGCCAGAACTCTTGAACAAGCCCACCATGTTGAAACCAATTCGTCAGTCAAAATGAAATATTTTAAGAAGTTACATAATTCCAATTAGCTTAGCGTCCCCGTTTCCTCCTTCACTGTTTCTTGGAGTGGCATTTAAATGAGAGTGTTACATGATGTGCACACGTTCAGAGAAACAACCGCAGTGGCGGCTGCTTGTGTGTGTAAAGATTTGCTGACCTTCCCGATACGTTCCCTGGGTTGGGTCCCAAGGAAACCCCATGCTGAAGGATGTGGACATGTAAGGATTTTTCCTTTTCTTTTTCTGGCCAAATGTTAAATGAAGAGTTTAAAAAAGGCAATCAAGTTTCAAACGAGAAGTTGCTAAGCCAATCTGTGGTTTAAACGAGGGCAAGGTTTAGACTGGATCAGGACTCCTCTGCCAAGCAAGGTCGCTTTGGCCGGATTCTTCCTGGAAACAGCACGCCAGGGTTCCTGACACGGGAGGCTGGGCTGTGAGCCTGTACGTCCAGGGCACCGGCCACAGAGCCACCAGAGCTCATGCCCGGGCCGCCCTGCTCCTGCCGCGGCTGTGTGCTCACGAGCCCACTCCCACCTGACGGGCAGGACCCGTCCATGTGCCGTCAAGGAGCTGTCTGCTCCTGTCCCTCCAGTTTGGGATCACCGCTGCCTTCCTCTGTGTGGACCCCAGCTCTTATGTCTTTCCTGGTGACCCACTGGGTTCCCTCTGCAGCTCCAGAATCAAGGAGTCCCAACCTGCAGATTCACTGTAAACAGTACGGTTCCTGCGGGGAAAGCAGCACTATGGCTGGCTGATGGAATAATTCACTCGCTCACTCATTCAACACATATGTGCCAACAAGAGTTCGGGGCATCACCCCAACATTGCACTGGAGAGAGAGACGACAGTCCATGGGCAGAAACACAGGGCTAGATGCCATGTTTTCCTAGGGCTCCTCTGGATTCCTCTGCAGCCCCGCAGCCTCTGAACCCACCCTTCCCTCTGGCCAATGGTGCCCCGACAGGAAACGACCAGAGCTCACGCCTGCGCAGCGGCCAACACCCTGTTGACTTTGACCAATGGGATGGAAGCCCTGGATGGCTGCCCTGCTCCGAGATAGGGGCCAGGAGACGGGGCGACATCAGACTCTGGGTCTCCTTGGAAGGTCGTACCGAGACACAATATGCTCCTGATACAATCCTACAGGTCTTTGGATGTACGACTGTGGGGACCCCACAAATCACACGGCCTGTCCTGTCTAAGACGTGTGCTGACAGAGGAGACGGGGGACACCAGAGAAAGGGAGGAGTCCAGGCTGAAGCCCAGCATTTTGCTGCTAGTAAGACGGCAGGTACTTGAGGGGTGGGAAGGGGAGAAGAGGAAGGTGCTAGAACCTTGTGACCCCAACAGTCTGATCATTCGGTGTCTGATGGAGTGCTGTGTTTTAGAAAAGCCAGGAGAGATTTTGGCTTGGAGAGAAACCAGGACAGATGTAAATAAAAGCTTTAGGTCGGGACAGCAGGTTTAGAATTTAGTTAAGTCTGCAGAGGGTATGGGTTTGTAGCAATATTAGATCATTAATGTGGGAAACAGAGTCAACTTACCCAGCAAACATATAGGACACCCACGGCGCAGTTAGGCGGGAGGCCCTCCAGATGAGCGAGTGGCATTGATGGGACACGTTGTGTCCTGAGATTCTCGAATCTGCTCCAGGTGCTGACTGTCACCACGGAGAACGGGCCTGTGGCCCAAAGCCACCGTTTCCTGAGAACCCACATCTACCAGCTAATAGAGTGTTGGCATCTCTAAGCTGAAAACAAACTGCTCATGGTAATACCTGGAGAGACCCTAGCACAGCCTCAGGGCCCGGCATGACAGCAGCACAGTTGGGGCCACGCCCCGTTCCTGGAGGGACCCCCTCCACAGAAGAAGGCGGCCCCGCGGATGGCGCTCAGATGCATGCACTGCTCTTCTGTTCATAAGAGTATTGGAATCAACGACCCTGTTCTCTCCTCTCATTTCATATACGCTGACCCCTTTTCGTGTGTGTGTGTGTGTGTGTGTGTGTGTGTGTTTTACAAATTGAGATTTTTTTTAAAGAATAATAACAAGAAAGTAAAACAATCAGAGTAAAATAATGTTTAGGAGGGACACTGCCATGTTAGATCTGGATTGGAAATATTGGTCTAAATCTGTGCTTTCGACAGAAGCGATCCTGTCCCGCTCTGTCTGCTGGAAGGGACTTGGCAATGTGGCGGGGAAGCGGGCCCCAGGGCCTCTCTCTGATGCAAGGCTGGAAGGAAGAGGTTGGCCTGGAATATGTCTTTGTGCCATAGAGCAAGGAGAAATGAATGATTAAAGATTTAAAAATAATGAAGGTTTGCGAGACGCAAGAGCCAACCTAGAATTGGCTGTGGAGCCAACATTGTGGTGATTTGGCCATCAGGAGAGTGATGAGAGTGATCAGAGAAGCCTAAATATGTAAGAAGAGGTCAAGCCCCTGAAGGAGGAACTGAGGTTTCAGTGAGAGCGGAGTTTCCGTTTTGCACGGCGAAGAAGTTGTAGGAGTCTGACTTGCGGCATGACTTCTGTCAGCGATACTGCTCTGAGCACTTAGAGATGGGTTACACAGTGGATGTTATGGGATGTGTGTGTGAGTTTTAAGATTTTATTTATTTACTTGAGAGTGAGAGAGCACAAGCAGGGGGAGCAGCAGAGGCAGAGGGAGAAGCAGACTCCCCGTGGAGCAGGGAGCCCGATGCAGGACTCGATCCCAGGACCCTGAGATCATGACCTGAACCAAAGGCAGATGCTTCACTGACTGAGCCACTCAGGTGCCCCCCCCTCCATGGTATGTGTTTTTAACATAATTTTATAAAAGGAAGGCTTAGAATTCAGAGAAGAAAGAGTGTCTTTCTTTAGGAAGGAATAGCAGAGACTGGAACAACCATTCCCCTCGTGAGTTCCTTACAGAGCGTGGGACGGTTGGAGCAAACTCCTAGTGGTGTCTGTGGAGGTTCCCAGTATAATAAATAGCAGCGACGCTTGAGCCAGTTGTGTTTTCGGATGCGGGTGGTCATGGGCCTGTAGACATTGGTAAGAGCCCATGACGGTATGTCATGCTGAGAGGCCCCAGTGCCAGTGGGATGCACCACAGGAAAAACGCCAAGTGACCTGCTCAGGAACACCATAAATAAACCAGGATGGACCTCTAAAATGTCTGTGAGGAACTGTAGGAAGACGAATGGGGAAGGGGAACAGGAAGCAGGAAGCAGGAAGTAATAAGCCGGCAGCATGAAGCCCTAATGGGCAGAATCACGGGGCAGAGTGGAAGGTGGGACAGCGCAGCACCCACAACCCACCAGGACTCCCTGCACACACGTTGACCCAGGTCATGTCAGTGTCCCACACCAGCAGGAGCAGGACTTCCTGTGATAATGACAGAAAGCAGACCCCAGGACAGAGACTGCTAAGGGGGAGAGAGGGATGGATCCAATATAAGACGTATAAGAACCCGACAGTGCATGATGCACTTTATGGGGACAGAGAAGAGAAGGTGCCTGTGATCAAGGCAATGCCGTGTTCACACTTTCGAGGCTGGGACATCGTGGAAATGTCAGCACACTCCCAAGAAGAACACCTGTGGTTAGTGTTTGTGGAAAACAAGGCGATTCTAAACTTCCCACGGAAATTCAAAGGGTCAGTATGAACCAAGACGCTTTGGAGGAAACAGGGCAAAGTTGGGGGGTTTGGAATAACATACCAACAGCCTCTGAATACGGAGTTAGCTGGGGTAGTTGGTATGGACACACACACACAGGGTAAAAATACTCTAAATGGACTCACATGGATAGGGTCCCCAGATTGAAGACAAAAGAGAAAAGGAAATCATTTTTAATACATCACTCTGGATCGATCTTCCATTCTGGGGGAAGCTACGCAGGCGATATTGCAGAGATAATAAGTGTATTTCTTGCACAGAATAGAGGCAGCATTAGGGGCGCTTCTCTCTGGCCGGTCAAGTTACAGGTAACATACCCTCCTTCCCCTTCCCATGTATTTCGAGATCCACCACACAAGTATGACTTTTTATTTTTTAAAAATTTGCATGTGTGGCTTTCTGAAAAAGAATGACAATTTTATCACTCCCATTTTTTTCTAACTGATAAAGTTACGTGTGTTTTTTTTTTTCTTTTTCTGCCAATCGCCAATTTTGGTGTCTCTGCAGGGTAGTTGCTGGCATAGAAATTACTTCTCAAATTTGAGTTTAAAATGCATTATGAAACAGTCTACATAAATTCTGGAAAGAGAAACTGCACCTCCTTCAAATACACATCCCCACTTCTATGCTGTAGTTTGGAATAATAAAAAAATCTCATCACACAAATAGAAGAAAATTGCTCTGGGGGGTCCAGCCGATGATATGTAAGTGATGATAAACATCATGATCTCCAGCAGAATCGATCAGTGGACATTGTGCACGCAGCTGGGGTTTTACTATAATCGAGCATGGGTCATACATAGTCTGTCTTGTGTCCTTGAAGAAACAGAAAAGAAAGGTGATAATGTGAAAAATCAGACTTTGACAACTCAGACTCAATAGTTTCTTCTCTGTTGTTATAAGAGCAGCTGAGTTGAGTTAATCACTGGTGCAAAGATCAAATCTTCAAATATTGGGTCTTAAACTGCAACACCGAGACACCTGACTTTCACGGGCCTCCCGTGAGATCCCCTGACAGACTGGGCAAATAATGGACAGGTGGGACCCAGGGCTCCTGAAGCTGGGACTTGACCCAAGTCTTCTCTGCCACGCTCCTGACTGACTCACAAGGGTGAAGGTGAGGCTGCTAAGGGCCCCCTTGTAGATAGAAGGAGCTCATGGGCCAGGTTATTGTGTGTGTGGGGGGCAGGCGCTCACCCCAACCTCAGTCACTGCTCAGGGCAGATGTCCAAACCAAGAAGGCGGGGGCTGCCCAGAGAGGTTTTCCCTCCTCAGACCAGCAACCCCTCCCCATCTCTGTAGGACTGTCGGGATCACAGGGAACTGTATTTCCCCACTGCCCACTGAGGCCCAAGCTGGGGCTGAACCCAGGGCTCTGCTTCTGATGCAAAAGCCCAGCCTGTTCCCTCACCTTCCCCACACTGCCGAAGCCCCAGCTTGTGTGGGAGATTTTACCTGTTTGGCCTTGAATCCATTCCTGGACTGTGCACGGCGGGGACATGCCCCTGACCCCCATGCAGCCAACACAGGCCAGATGGGCTAATTCCTTCCCTCCCTCCTGCCCAAGGCCGCCCGCCAGCCTCCTCTCCCCCCACATTGACCTGCACCCTGGGTCAGCTTGGGGATGCTCCTTCTGGCTTCCACGGGCTGCTCCCCAACCTGGTCATCCCTGGTTTGGCTACCTCCTGACCTTGCACCCCAGCACCTGGGCTGCATGGATTGTCCATCTGTCCAATTACATGTGCATTTATTGAGCGTTGAATGCATGGTACCAGGCACACCCCAGAGAGGGATGAAGCTCCCCTTGCAGAGAGGGTTAACTGCTGTGTGGCCCATGATTTCTTGCTTTCCGGCAGTGATGGATCCCTCAAAGGGCCCTCAGGGGATGACAGCAGTGGTGCCCGGCATCTCCAGCCACCCTTGCAATCAGTTCTTAGCACTAAGCTCTTGCTGCTGAGAAGGGAGGCAGTGGGCGTGCAACCCTCACTCCCGGTCCTACTGTGTGCCCCTCACTCCCTGCTGTGGGCGGGGTCTGCACACGCCCATAAAGGGTTGGAGAGCAAGAGAGCCATATGGCTCCTGTCACACCTTCCGACTCTGCCGCCGCCGCCGGAAGTCGGCACAGAGGACGTGAAGGCCCCAGCATCTCTGAGCCAATAAAACTTGGTTCACGTTCATGGAAATCCGAATCCCATGGAATGTTCACGTGCCGGGAACAGTCTTCTCTTTGGATTTTCTTCAACCATCTGAATAGAAACACTCTTCGTTGACAGGCTGCACAGGACACGCGGTGGTGGAGGTGGCCAGGGGCTGTCCCGTGCTGACCCGCAGCTGCACGGTCGGCCCCGTGGGAGGTCCGAGGGTGGTCCCAGGCCCCTGCTCCGGGAGCCTGCTCAAACCCCACATTGGGGCCGACCACTGTAGCGCCCGGAGCAACACTGCACCCCTTGCAGAGTGGGGGTTCTGGGTGAGTTCAATTACATATCCGATCCCCTAACCCCGAATCCCGGTGTCACCTTGTCTGCACACCCCAGTGTGACCAGGCTCCTGACTCTTCTTCAGACTCCTTCACTTTAGGGCAGAGGGCATCCCATTCTTTCCAAGATTTTGGAAAGCAGAGACGCGGAACAGGAGGTACACGCTCCCCAGCGAGCTGGTCCTGGTCATCTGGGCAGGACTGCTGCCCCTAGGCGGGGGCTTCTGTACCCGCTCACTGTGGGACCCCAAGCTCCAGGGCAGCAGGGCCCCTCATCCTGCAGCCACTGACTGGGCCTCAGGAGCAGATGAGACCCGTTCCATGGCACCAGGAGATGCTGACAACCCTGTCATTCCAGTGGTCGGTTTGTTATTCATTCAACAAACCTTTACTGTGTGCCTGCTATTGCCCATCCTATGGGCATAAACTGGTGAAGCAAACAGATGTCTCTGCCCTCACAGAGTTTGTGTTCTAGAATCTTCTTCCACATTGTGGCAGGAAAACCTGGCTGCTGGAGGCAGTGAGAGCCTAAGGCTGTTCTCATTAAGTCCCTCACCCACCCACCCAGCTGCAGAGAGCTTCCAAGGTCCCCTCCCTGGGACACTGTTCCTGTCTCCTTGCAAGATGCTTGAGTACCGTCCCCTGGCTCTGTCCCCTGTACAGCCAACCTCCATCCCTCCCGCCACCGCCCACGCTGGCCCACCTCCTACTCCCCGCCCTCCTCCTTCCACAACAGATTCTAGTATGATTAACCGGGCAGAGCTCAGTCAGCCGCCAAAGTTCTCCCTGAGCCCTGCCGCGCCTCTGCTCCCAGCTCTGACCTTGCTGTGCGGGCGGACGTCTGGGCAGACCCCCGTGTGTGTGGCTGGCGATGGCCGCCCCACAAGATGTTATGAGTTATTTCCCTTCCACGGCTTCCCAGAAACTCACCCCTGCAGAGCTCTGAGAGTTTGGTCCACTTTTTCTTGGTTGATAGTAAATGCGGAACTTGTTTAAATCAAATCAGACTGTGTGAACATGTATGGAGCTTCATTAGTGTCCAGGAGACTTTCTAGATGGGGGGAGCTGCAAAGATAAATAAGATGTAGTTACTGACCTCAGGAGAGTGGCAGCCAGGCTGCTAGCTGGTTACTCAGTGACTGGTAAGTGTCAGTCCTACGCTCAAGGTGACAGTGACAGGTGGTGCCGGGAGCCAGGGTGACGGGAGCGTGTCCACACATGGGAGATGAGGAGAGCTGTCTCTGTGCCAATGGGCCCCGTGAAGTTCTTGGGGTCCTCAGGATATCCCGGGGCTAGGTCTGGAGGAACCACGGGGCACAATGCACTTTTGGAGAATGCACATATCCTTCCAGCTATAAGAATAGAAAATAAAGGGGGAAAAAAATCTAAGGAATAACATTTAAATTGTCAGTAATACTTCTCTACCCAGAGAAAACCATAGTTATCAGTTTTGTGTGTTTCCTGCTTTTTAAAAATTTGATGCAAGGTGTAGAATTTTAGAGAGTAAAGCCTGCTCTAAAGCAGAACTTGATCGACTGCATGGTATGTGTGGCTCCTGTGCCACAGTGCCTTTGCACACCGGTCTGTTGGGCATTTACATTGTTGAGTTTTATTCCTAAAACTCACATGTGTGAGAATTTCCTACCGGAATGTTTCCCCTCACTTTCACAATCTCCTCGGAGACACTCCCCCAGTGGGACTCTCTGTCAAAGCCGACAGTCCGTGGCAAGGCTCTTTCCCATATTGCACCTGCTTCCCACAAAGGACATTCCAGGCTCCTCCTCCAAATAGGCGAGGAGGGGCGCCTGGGGGGCTCAGTGGGTTAAAGCGGCTGCCTTCGGCTCAGGTCATGATCTCAGGGTTCTGGGATCGAGGCCCGCGTCGGGCTCCCTGCTCGGCGGAGAGCCTGCTTCCTCCTCTCTCTCTGCCTGCCTCTCCGCCTACTTGTAATCTGATCTCTCTCTGTGTGTCAAATAAATAAATAAAATCTTTAAAAAACAAACAAACAAAAAAAAACAACAAATAGGCGAGGAGGACTCTTCTCAGTCTAATCACTGGTGTTGAACATCAGCACCTGCGTGTGAGTGCATGCGTGTGGAAGCATGTGGGTTCCTGAGTGCGACTGTGTGTTTGTGAATGTGAGCATGTGTGTGCACATGTATGAGAGCATGTGCGTGGATGAGAGTGTGTGCATGAGTGTGTGCATGTGAGTGTGTGTGGCTTTCGGTGTGCACGTGTGTGGGAGCATGTGCGGGTGTGCACGTGTGTATGCACGAGCCCTGCATGAGTGTGTATAGGAGCATGCACGTGCATGTGAGCGTGTGCAGGAGTGTGTACATGTGCACATGAGTGTGTGCAAGCATGCACACGTGTGTGCATGTGGGTGTGAACCTGTGTATGAGTATGTGTACGTATGTGAGGATGCACGGGAGTGTGTGCATTGTGTGTGAGCATGTGCATGTGAGTCTGTGTGGGTGACTGCATGGGTGTCGGTGCATTTTGTGTGTGCACATGTGCATGCATGTGAGCATGGGTAGGTGTGTGTGTGTGCATGTGAGCATGCATGAGTACAAGCATGTGCATGAGTGTGTGTGTGTGCATATGTGTGCACGAGCATAGGAGTGAGGAAAGATGAAGTGTGGAAAAGGGTGAACATGACCCAGCTCTGCAGAGAGCACTGCTGCCTGAGTTGTTCCATGGTCTGTCCGCCAGTTCTGTCTGACTCAGACAGTCACACGACACCAAAGCCACTGACGTAGAGATTAGGACTTGGATCACTCCCATCTCCCAGCGCTACATCGTCCTTGCTGCTCCTGGATTTTGGTAGAAATAGCGGAGTTTAGAATTGTGTTAGTGATCCGATCTCGATTGTTAACCCTGCCCGGCGGATCCTTTGCCTTCCTCCTCCCCCGTGTCTCTGGACTCAACTCCACTCTGCTGTCCCCTTTGCAGGGTCCTGGTTGGTAATGTGACAGCCTTTTCTGTAACTGAGTTGAGTGCTGTGTGCATTATTTCTAATCAGTTATGACATTTACAAACCAGGAAGCAAGTATTTGTAGATCAACATGGTCAAACAAATTTGAACCTTAAAACCCTCTCTGCTCCCGTGACAAAAAAAAAACAGGACCTGGAAGGGGAAGAGTAAGAAGAACAAGCCTAAACACCAGACATGTGTATCTCTGTCGACAAGAAAAGAGCGTGGTGGGATTTCTAGTGGCTGCTGAATCCGTGGGTCACTGGTGTCCAGTCGGGGAGGAGCTGTGCTGGCTGGGGCTCAGGGGCTGCACCAAGCTCCCAGGACCTGTGTCGGGGCGGGGGGCAGTACTGCCTGCCTGCTGGGGGGGCCATGTCGTTACCAGAAACCGTGGGCCGTGGCGACTGGGGGACCGGCTGGCGGCCAGAACCACTAGATTCCCACATGGGCTGGTGGAGGCGGCTAAGGGCCGTTCACAGAAGGAGAGAGAGAGAAAAATACCCGCCCTCACCAACTGTGCCCCAAAACCCAAATTCCAATCCATGTGAAGGGACCAACCGTCACAAATGTGGCAGCAAGTGCTTTAAAATGCAGGCCTTGGGGGTGTTTGGTGGCCAGATGGGCTCTCTTTTCTCACCTTCCACCGGTTGTGCAAAATCAGGCCAGGCTGCAATTCTCACTGTACATTCTGTTCTTTCCAGTGATGACACTCTAGTACCTGTTAGGGCTCAACTGTGTCCCCCCAGGACCCACATGTGGAAGCCCTAGCCCCCTGGACCTCGGAGTGTGACCGTGTTTGGAAATGGGGTCAGTGATAGAGGTAAAATGAGGTCACTAGAGTGGGCTGCCCTCCCACAGGACGGGCGTCCTCATGGGAAGGGAACATCAGGGCACAGGCCCGCACAGTGGACAGCCACGTGAGGATACAGGGAGGAGACCGGCCTGGGGGAGGCCTCGGGAGACCAGACCGTCTAGATCTCGGGCGTCCACCTTCATGACGTGAGGGGTGAATGTCTGGGATCGAGCTCAAGCCTTTTGCTGTTACTACGGCCCCGCCAACTGCTGCGCTCCGGATGTCTCCCCTGGAGACTTTGCTCATGTTGGAAGCAGAGTGGTGTGCTTTCTGCGCTTGCCACGCACACGTCCCGAGAGCCTGCCCACCCCACGTGCCCCAGGAACCGGGAGAGGGTGCCTGGGACGCCTGGGGACACTGCCAAGGGCAGCTGAGAACCTCGGGTTCTTGCTTTCTCTCCTTGGCTTTTCTTCTGTTGCTGCAGCATATTTTCAAGTAACTTCCAAGAAAGGTGCAAACCCAGATGCTTCTGGAAGCTTCTGTGCGTCTGGCGGGCCCTCAGTGTGGCTCTTGCCTGGGCGCAGAGCTCAGGCTGGGTCTCCCTGGGAGTCTGGAATTGCCAGCGACCCCTTGGACATCTGCTGGGTTCTAGCCCCTCTGCCAGTGACCTGCAGGTTTTCTGTGGAAGCTCCTAGAATCCTGCCTTTATCTTTGACATCCTCCCAGTCTAACAAGGGGCCGACTCAGTGGCTGGTTCCCATCCGTGAGGTCACCTCCTGGTGGCCTCTGGGACTGCAGCCTCTCTGTGTTATTTCAGGGCTAGACCGCTTCCCGCCCAGTCGCGGCCATCCTGCATCCAGTCGCGGCCATCCTGCATCCACGTTCCATCTGGCTTCAGCCTCTCGTACTTTCTGTGCCGGCTCTCAGCCCTGTTTTTACCCGAAAAGTTAGTTTCCTTTCTGAAAGGTCGCTCGTGTTCTCCGAGCGTCCCTTTTTTGTGGTATCTGATTTTTATGTTTCTTTCATCTTCCTGAATAGCTACGAAAACACAAACTCAGATACTCTGGAAAGAGCCCTTCTGTTGCAAGCAGTGGACTCTTCCGAGAAGGTGGGTGTTGGCGGGTCTCTCTTGGGTTTGCCCTCGTGCTGTGGGCTCTCCCTGGGGCTCTCTTTCAGGTCCTGATGGCGTGGGCCCACCTCCCAGAAGTCCCGGAGCTCCCTACCAGCCCCATTCTTCAAGGGGGAGCCCTCTGGTTCTGCCTTTTGGCAAGTGGCTTGTGCAGGCCCGTCCCGCCAGAGTGACCAGATGACAAGGTGGGGAGATGTTGAGGGGCCTGACTGCACACCGGAGCTGGTGCTGGTGCTGGTGCTGGGTGTCTCTGCCACCCCACACCTGGCCTTACTATTTGTGCTGACCTTGAGCTCAGTCTGCTGACCTTGACCTAAGTGCACTGACCTTGACCTTAATGTACCAACCTTGAGCTCAGTGCACTGATGTTGAACTCAGTGCACTGATCAGTGCACCGACTTTGAGCTCAGCACACTGACCTTGAGCTCAGCGCCCTTGGGTAGACTTCGGGGGCTCTGTGACTTCTCTCGCTTTGTTCCCACATCCACACACCCCCGTCCACCTGCCTCAGGTCACCCACTCTCCTAGGCACACCTTTTCTTCCTTCTTTGTGCTGTGTGTGTGCTCTTTTCTGTGCTTTTAAGGGGCCAATCAGCATGGTCTCCCGAGGAATGAAGTGAAGACAATATCAGTTTTTACTGCTTCAAGTACAGGTGACAAGAAGGCATCTCTTCGGGGTTTTAGTTTACATTTCTTGGCTGACTTTTCTTCCGAGATGTGCTAGTCTCTTGTCTTCTCTTGGGACATGACTCTTTGCATCCTTGATGCAAAACATTCATGTTTTTCTTGACTTGTATGAGTTCTTTATATATAAAACGTTGTTCACTCTTGTTATAATATTTGCTACAGTAGTGTTCACAGTATGACTTAGGGACACGAAGGAGAGTAAAACCATGGGAAAAGCGCATCCTGAGCAGTCCCCTCCTTATTTGTGCCTTACCTAGGATCCCAAAGCCATTCACGGCTCCCCTTGAATTTAACCCAAAAGTCTCCCGCACACCGTTTTGAGAGCCCCACACCACCTCTTCCCACCTCTGCAGAGTAGGAGAGAAGCCAGGTGGATCCTGGGGAGTCCGGTTGCCAAGGAACAATGTCATGTGCTCCCTGTAATTACCTGTGACTTGAAAACTTGATGTTTTTGTAGTTGTTAGAATCAGGTGGTACCAATCTGGCTCAAGAAAAAGCCACTTGACGGCATTCCATGGGAGTGCATATGGGCTAATTACATAAATCGGCTATTTGTGTTCCAATCTGAGGTTTGAAAGCTGTTCTGAGCCCTTCAGTTGTTCCCCACAAGCAAACAGAATTATGCCCAGAAAGCCAAACTACCTAAAATATTCAAGAGGTCACCACGTCGTGATGGTCTGCTCTCTGCCCTAAGAGTCCACCCCGAGGGTCATCGTCCTGTCCGTCAAGGGGGTTTGCTCCACCTCCTTCCTGGAGTTCCCAGGCGGATCCAATGAGGTGGCTTCTGCGCCTGTCAGCCTGGGCGTTGGTGACAAAGCAGCACACACGGGCGGCTTGAACAACATGCAGTTACTCCGCATGCCCGGGAGGCTGGGGGTCCAAGATCCAGGCGGGGCAGGGCTGGTCCCTCCCGAGGCCTCTCCTGGGCATGCAGATGGCCGTGTCCTCCCCAGGTCCTCACGGGCTCCTCCCTCCATGTGTGTCTACGTCCTGATGTCCTCTTCTGATAAGGACGCCAGGCACATTGGAGCAGAGCCCACTCTAGGGACCTCGTTGTGTCTCAATCACCTCTTTGAGACCCCTCTCCAAGTGCAGACCCATTCTGAGGTCCTGGGGTTTGGGAGGAGACACAGTCCAGCTCTCCAGGGACTTGGTGTGCTGTGTGTACACCCTACATGTCTACAGATATTTGGGAAGTGTCCCTAAAGGAGTGATGTAAGGGACATAGATGATCTGAGTCCCTCTCCCAAGAGCTAGTGATCACCACAGCAACCACCCCATTCCCCTCCCCCCCGTAATGCTTGGCGTCACTATTTCCTGATGATAAATCATCACAGTGGCAATGGTGCCCTTTGAAGCAGATTTTCCCAATCTTCCCTAAAACAGCAGCAAGCTGGTGACCACGGAGGACAATGTCATGGACTCATGAAAGTTTATAACCAGACGGCCTGGAAAGTGCTCAGGACTTAAAGCTCTCCAGCCTGAGGTGGGAGGTGGTCCGAAGTGTTGGTCCACACCCTTACATGGAGCAGGCCCTTCTGGGCACCCCGCTCATCCCTCCGGCTCCCCAAAGCCTCGCACATCTGGCCTGTGTGCATCATGGGACACTTTCGTCACGTTGGCCGCAGTGAGCCTCAGAACATGACCGCGCTCAGGAAGGAGTTCTGACCTTGACTCCCGTCATCTTGCTGTGTGACCTCAAGGGAGTTCCCTCCAGCATGAGACCTGGTGTTCCCATCTGGAAAATGGGCTGTTAGCCTCTGAGGGCTTTGGGTTTCCTGTGTCAGGAGAGAGGTGTTTGTGCCAGCCTCCATGTCCTCCGCCTGCCCCTCCTACCTGCATCCCTGCCCCTCCCCAGCAGGCAGAAGCAGGGCTGGGGTGATGCTGGGTCTTGCGACAGGGAATCTCTATGGGTCACCTTCTTATCGGGAGCTTGGCAGTTGCCTCAGGGGCCAACACTTTGAAATCATTGAGCAAACACTCCTTTTGAATGAATGACTTGACGTCCTTTCCAATTTTATTTTATTATTTTATTTTTATTTTTTATTTTTTAAAAAGATTTTATTTATTTATTTGACACACAGGGAGAGATTACAAGCAGGCAGAGAGGCAGGCAGAGAGAGAGGAAGAAGCAGGCTCCCTGCTGAGCAGAGAGCCCGATGTGGGCCTCGATCCCAGGACCCTGAGATCATGACCTGAGCTGAAGGCAGAGACATTAACCCACTGAGCCACCCAGGCGCCCCCTTTCCAATTTTATTTAGTGGGAAGGGAATACTTTTCTTACACATCTAGAACTTGGTTTTAGAAGGGTCTGGCTACCCAACCTGCAAACGGGAAATCCTGATTTCTCCTAGCAAAGCAGCATTCTGTGCCTCACAGGATAAGAGCAGGATTCCTAGGTCATGGGACTTTTCCAATGTTAACTTTTGGAGGAGCCTCCATACTGTTGTCCACAGTGGCTGCACCAGCTTGCATTCCCATCAGTGGTGCACGAGGGGTCCCCTTTCTCCACATTTTTGCCAGCACTAATCTTGTGACTTTTTAAATGCTAGCCATTCTGACAGGTGGGAAGCGATATATGGTTGTAGATTTTGATTTGCATTTCCCTGATGATGAGGGATGTTGAGTGTCTTTACATGAGTCTGTTGGCTGTCTGGATGTCTTCTGGGGAAGCAATGTCTTTCTAGGTACTTTGCCCATTTTTAAATGGGTTTTCTGGTTTGTTTGTTTGCTATTGAATTATATAATTTCCTTATACATTCTGGATATTGTCCTCTTTTTTAAAAAAAATTATTTATTTGACAGAGAGAGAGAGAGAGAGAGAGAGAGAGAGAGAGAGAGGTCAGAAGTAGGCAGAGAGTCAGGCAGAGAGAGAGGAGGAAGCAGGCTCCCTGCTGAGCAGAGAGCCCGATTCTGGACTCGATCCCAGGACCCTGAGATCACGACCTGGGCCGAAGGCAGAGGCTTTAACCCACTGAGCCACCCAGGCACCCTGGATATTGTCCTCTTATTAGATGGACGATTTGTAAATATTCTCTCCCCTTCCACAGGCTGCCTTTTCATTCTGTTCCCTTCACTGTGCAGAAGTTTTCCATGTGATGTCATCCCACTTGTTTATTTTTGCTTTCGTTGCCTTTGCTTTTGGTGTCGGATCCAAGAAATCATGGCCAAGACCGATGGCGAGGAGTTTTCCCCGATATGTTCTTCTAGGAGATTTTTGGCTTCAGGTTTCACATTCAAGTCTTTAATCCATTTTGAATTGATTTTTGTGTGTGATGCACCCCCGTGTTTGTCGTAGCGTCCTTCACAATCGCCAAGATATGGAAATAGCCCAACTGTCCGTTGACGGATGGATAAGGAAACTGTGATCTGTACACTAAATGTGGTAGAATATATATATATGATGGAATACATTTATCCATAAAAAGAAGGAACCACTGCCATTTGCAACAATGTGGACAAACCCAGGGGGCGTTATCCAGACTCTGACTCTGTCTCTAAGCCAGACAGAGAAGGGTAAGCCCTGCGTGATCACTCATGTAGAATCTAAATAAAATGGTATTTTACATTTTATTTACACTCTTTATTTACACTTATTTACACTTAATTACCGCTCACAGAAGCAGAGTGTCATTGTGGTTGCCTGGGGATGGGGGCGGTGGGGGCGGGAGGATGTTGGTCAAAGGAAACGGACCTTCAGTCACGAGGTAATAGCGGGGGCAACCGTGCCGCCCGGTCACCACGGGCAGCAGAATATGTACATACCGGAAATGGCGGAGACGTTCGCACCGAAAGAAAAGATAACTATGAGAGGTGATGTGTTAATTAGCTTGCTCGCTGTGATTATTTTGGTGTGTGTGTCTATCAAATCATCATAGTGCACGGTTTACATAGATGACAGTTTCGTCAGTTGCACCTCAATGAAGCTGGAAAAAACAGCAAAGTCAATAGACACTCAGACTTCATCACTTTCTAGTTAATTACATCTTAGTATTTTCTCGAGGTTGCCTCTGTATGGTGGACGTACTCTAAAAGGGCACAGGATGTGCATTCTTTTATTGCTGTTATTTTTCCGAGAGGTGATTGTTAAGCTTTTATGAGCACACAACTGATTATACTTTTTTTTTAGATTTTATTTATTTGATAGAGAGAGACCACAAGTAGGCAGAGAGGCAGGCAGAGAGAGAGGGGAAAGCAGGCTCCTTGCTGAGCAGAGCTCAATCCCAGGATCCTGAGATCATGACCTGAGCCAAAGGCAGAGGCTCAACCCACTGAGCCACCCAGGCGCCCCACAACTGATTATACTTTTAAAACACCTTAGGTCGCTTTCTTGCTTGGGAGTTGTCCTCAGCCTTTCTCTGCTAAGAGGGGAGACTTTAATCTCAGTGGATCATCCAGGAATTGGTCTGTGTTGGCCCTAACTTCTTGCCCTCTGCTACCATCCCTAACTGTATTCTTCTCCAGGTATACGTTTGTTCCAGCCCCATGAAAGTCTGATTGATGATAACTTCCAGCCCTGATCCCCTACTCAAGGGCTAATTGCCAAAGTACAGTTGCTACTGTCTTAAGTTGAATATTAAGGAGTTGTGTATGGGTGCCACGTGGTGAGGGTTAATTTTTATGTCAGTTGGTTAGGCTGGATGGCCAGTTTTTTGGTCAAACAAATGTTGCTGTGAAGATATTTTTTAGATGTGGTTAACACGTACATCATGCACCCTGACCCTGAGTAAAGCAACTAACTATCCACAATGTGGGTGGGCCTTGTCTGGTCAGGTGAAGGCGCTCGGAGCACAGAATGAGGTTTCCCGCAGAAGAAGTCCCACCTGAGGTTCCAGCTCGCTCACCCGCTCTGCAGACTCTGGTGGCTCCACCGTCACATGAGCCAGTTCCTTAAAATCTCTCGCTTGCTGCCAACATCCTATTAGTTCCGCTTCTCTGGAGAACCCTAATGAATACAACAAAGAGAGATCACTGAGCTGAAACGCAAAGAAAAAGTTGAGGGAAGGAAGAGGCAGAACTGCTGGGCAGTGTCAAATGTGAGATGTGTGTGGACCTGGAATACCCAAAATGCAGAATTCCATAGTTGGAGAAATAATTCTTTAAAAAGGAGGGAGAAGTGACTAATTTCTAAGACAAAACTGAGGGAACACATTGCCACCAGTCATGCCACAGGAGGATGTTAGGAGGGAGTCTCCAGGTAGAAGGGAAATCGCGTAACTGTACAGTGTAATCGCTAAGACAACAACTAAGATTCTAAAAAGAAGTATATATGCTAAGGAAATGTAACACCCAATCACATAAAATCCTCAATCAAAACCACAAAAACCACCAAAAGAAGGGGGAAAAGGAGCTAAGAAGCAAATAGTATGAATAGAAAACTGCCACAAAGATGGTAGATGTCATTCCAACCATGTCGGTAATCACTTTGACTGAGATAATTAAGAGACAGATTCACAGAGTGAACCGCCAGAACCCAGCTGTATGTTGTCTACGAGAAAGCCATATTAAATGCAGATACGAAGGTAGATTTAAAGAAAGACACGGAGAAAGAACTGCCATGTTGCCAATCAGAGACTAATTGAAAGAAAGCTGAAGCAACCGTCCGGGCGCAGGAGCTGAGACCTGCCGGGGCGCGTCTGAAACCCCGGGCGCCCCCTCCCTCCGCGCCCCGGGCTGAGCCTTGCCTGGGTCAGGTGCTCATCAGGGGAGGGGAAGGGCGACCTTCTCATCGGCCGCCTGCGGTTATGGTCTGGCTTCATTCTGAATGGAAGGATTTTTTATCCTCTGGGCAGGTGAGGTGGGAGCTTCATTGTTCCCGCTGAGCCATGGTTTCCAGAGGGAGGAGTGTGTATAACTCTTGTTTCCAACAGAGACAAATTAGGGCCGCTTTTGTTCTCTTTCTCTCTCTCTCAGAGTTATTATGGACTCATGGATTTTTGTTTCAGATGGCACGTGTCTGAGTCAACCAGCCATTTTTCTTGCTGTCGCCCCGGTCATCCCCACTTTGCTCCGTGGGAGCCCCGTGAAACTCACTTCTGCATCCTTACTCTTCATTTGGGATTGGTCACGTCGGACACTTTTAGGGAGCAAATCTCAAGACTGCACTTATTCCAATTAGACATGATCTGTTGTTCAAGGCTGTGAAGGTAGCATTTTCGGTCCAGAGCAGGTGCCGTGGCCCAAGCCCCACACCATCCAGCGATGGCACCTGCTGGTGAGTGGCTTCCCGGCAGTCCCATGCACACAGAGGACACACGTCTGCTCCCCCAGATGGGGTACCTCGGCGCCTGTGGCACTGTTTGCCCTCAGCCTCATCGAGTGTGAGATTTCCCCGTGGGCTGGAAGATTTACCTCCCGGCCGGCACGAGGAGTGGCAATGAGGGGGCCCGGGTGAGTCCTAGTGAAGGGAATTACAAGCCTGTGTCACGCCAGAGTCCCCCCCTACCCCCCGGGAGCGATGGGTTAGTTGTGTGGTCCAGGAGCCGGGAGACTAGCTGTGGCAGGGCTGCCTGTGCTGGGTGCCCGGGGCAGGGTCTGCAAACTGCCGCTGGTCGGCTGCGCGGCGTCGCTGTGACCCCGTGCAATGGGGATGGCAAAGAAGCAGGACCAGGAAGACGGAGGACGCGCCGGTGTGAGGCGGTGAGGAGGGGACGGGGCCCAGGCCGGAGGGAGAGGTGGGGCCACACCTGCCACCTGCTCCAACCCACCTCAGCACGCCAGAGCCTGCAGGGAGGCGGGGTGGCCAGTGTACAGGGGTATAGGGAGCTCTTTCTGTGGTTCCCCTTCCTGCACCGTGACAAAGGGGTGCTGTTTCTGCAAGTTACACCCAGAAGCATGTGCCCTGAAGTCTGCAGGTGCACGCCGTCACCTGGTGCCCTGAACGCTGTCACCCAGTGTCTGCAGGCCGTCACTCAGTGCCATGCAGGCTGTCACCCGGTGTCCACAGGCCATCACCTGGTGTCCTGCACACCCTTACCAAGTGTCCTCATGCCATCAGCCAGTGTCCGCAGGCCATCACCAGATGTTCCCATGCCATCAGCCAGTGTCACACAGGCCATCACCCGGTGTCCTGCACACCCTCACCAAGTGTCCCCATGCCATCACCCAATGTCCACAGACCATCACCCGGTGTCCCGCATGCTGTCACCCAGTGCCCGCACACTCAGTGAACTGGCGGGAAAGCCGTGTAGCGGTCAGCCGTCCCACCACCCGCGTGGACGCCGAGGTGCTTCCTCCTGGCTGCTCAGTGTTGTCCTCAGCTCTGGAGCATGCAGACATTCTTTCTTCTTACTGCAATGCGACTATTACTCCCTGAGCTCTCGGAGCAGCAGAAGTCCCCTTAACTGGAGGTTGCAAAGCAGCCTTTCCCTGGCGATAGTCTGAACGGCACTCACAAACAGAACTAGGAGCTTCATCACTTCCCATGATGTGCCAACATACTCCCCTTAGCTTCAGCAGGCTGCGAGCAGAGAACATGCTCATCGGCACCGTGTTGGCACACTTGTCCTAGCGAGCACCTGGCCTGCTCCTCACAGCCACAGTGTGGCCACTTTGGCTCCAGCCATCACATCACCCTCCAGGCAGGAATGCATGGCTGACTTCTGTTCATCTCTCAGTGCTCTTTAGGGAAGGGGGGGAGTTTAGAAAAAGGCAGTGAACCATTTGACTTTTTAATCGTTTTGGCAAAAACCATGTATATATATATATATATACACACACACACATACATATACATATATATGTAATTTTCAAAACCCTTCTGAAATGTTCTAAAGGAAAAAATAGAGAAGGGAAAAGCTCTGCACATAAATCTCAGGGAACAGTCTGACTGTCAAATCTTTTATTCATTTTTCCTAAATTGGAGACTTTAAGAATAATTTATGAAGTTGA
Organism: Ailurus styani; assembly: GCA_002007465.1. Taxonomy (NCBI): domain Eukaryota; kingdom Metazoa; phylum Chordata; class Mammalia; order Carnivora; family Ailuridae; genus Ailurus; species Ailurus styani. Next base: position 1,062,935 of record LNAC01000184.1, read on the forward strand.
TCAACAAATCCTGCTTAAGGTGAGATTTAGCTACTATTTTTTTTTCCTTATTGGGGCCATCCTGCCTCTAGGTCATATGGGGTCAGGCGAGAAGTAGAATCAGGGAGCATAAGCTCTGGGCAGTTGTCACCCTGGGGCCCCTGACAATCAATCAGGAACCTGGAAGGGAAGTTCTGGAAGGTTCTGAAGCCCCAGCACACTTCCCAGGGCTTCAGTGAAGCCAGGGCTTATGGAGAATGCACAGATCTCAGAACAGACATGACTATTTTTTTGAGTAAAATCTGGGAAGAAGTATGAGACTGTAAAGCTGCTGTGTCTACACCGAGCGTCAGAACCACAGTCACCGGGGGCCAGGATCCATCTGTAAGGACAGGAAGCTTGCCTCCCCACCCACAGACTAGGAAATATGCTCTGTCCACAGTGGACTATATCTTCAGAAGGAAGGGAGTTCTGGACCTGGAGGGCATGGCGCTCAGTGAGATGAGCTGGTCTCCAAAGGACAGATCCCGCACGGTTCCACTTCTGTGAGGACCCTGCTTTCAAACCCATAGACACAGAGAATAGGGCTGAGTGAGGCGAGCAAGCTGCTGGGCTCTGCTGGACACGGCCCTGCAAACGGTCAGCACTACATGGGTCCAGAAGCGGGCCTCATGTGACGTGTTCTTATCATGATAAAAGTGATAAAAGAGCACTAGTGAGAGACCACATGAGTGACAGGGGAGAGGGAGAGGGAGAAGCAGGCTCCCCGCTGAGCAGGGAGCCCGATGCGGGGCTCGATCCCAGGACCCCGAGACCATGACCTGAGCTGAAGGCAGAGGCCTCACCAACTGAGCCGCCCAGGTGCCCCTCAATGACTTCTTAACCTGCTGTTCATGGACACGCACAGAAAGTGAGCGTTAGGGTGAATTTTCACCTCCTTCCCCTCAGCCCTACACTGATGCTCCAGTCGTCCCGTGTGGGAGCGGTATTTAGTGACATCCACGCACAAGGGAAGAATCATCAAAGGGGTGAAATCCGTTTCGAATGGATTCAATTTCAATAATGATCCATTTCAAGTCAGAATTTCCTTTTCTGCTCATAATTAATGTTGTTTCTTCAAAGAACAGCCTTGACACTTTAAGGAATAAATATTTCTTCCATTATTTCTCTAATGTATTCAGTGCGTTTCTTTAAGCAGTGGAGCGTTTCAATAGTGCTCTTGGCGTTTCTGTCAATTTGCATAATCCCGTTGCTAACGGGATATTGAAAACTCTGAGCTAGAAATAAGTAGGCTTCCCTCAGTAAATTATTTATAAAATCAACATGATTTTTGGGACTTTTCTCCAAATGAAAGTATGATTTCGGGGCCTCAAATAAAGGGAGCGTGTTTTCGACGGCACCCAGAGAACCGCCATTTTTGAATGTGGTATGGGAACACAAAAGGCCAACAAAGGTCACCAAGGTCCTTTCGTTGCTCGGCTGGAAGAGCACCACGGCATGATGATGACTTTGATGTCAGCGGGAATTCCTGCAGATGCCCTCGGAGCAGGATCCCACAGAATCCAGGAAGCACGGCGCCATGTGCCTCCACTAGGCGTCCGTGCATGGACACCTGTTGTTTGCACCTTTATGCAAATTCCCACCAAATTTCTACTGGTGTCGTCTTCACCCAAAGCAGGACAATTATCCCCATTCCCTCTTAACTCAACGAGACAATCTGCAAAAATTCACGGTGATGACTCGGGTCACCTCTGGAAGCGAGTTTATTCACAACAGCTTTTGAAGCAAGGCTTTTTCCGGAGAAAATTCTTGCACGAGCAAAGGGGAACTGTTTCCTCGTCTTGGTCGTGTCTGTGGCTGTGGCATGAAGGCGAGTCGGAGCCATCTGCGGCACTCTCGGTGACAGTACGTGGAGCATTATGCTTTTGTCATTGCAGGAGCTTTTGCTTGGGTGCCTGAGAATCTGCCTCGAGGTTGGACTTGGAAGACACTCGGGCAGCGGCAGGCGAGGCGGGGGTGGTCATCGGGGCGAGATGGCAGCACGCAGTGTGAGGTCTGTTCAATGTCTGCTCTGGACGTTTGGTCTTCATGTGAATTTCCGTGAAGCCAAAAAAAAAAAAACACAAAAGTTATTTTATGACTTTTGCTGGTGCTGGTGGAGGAAATTGTGCGCGTCTTGACTTAAGTGCTGGCAGACGATGGCTTATGTCTGACTTTCCACCGTTTCCATATGGGATGGGCCATCGTGTCCTGAACAGAGAGCTTCAGAAGACTTTTTTTCTGCTTAGTAAATGTCCACTGTTCAAAAATCTTGTCATGGTATCTGCACTTGCATTCTGCTATCTGGGGCTCAAATACAGATACTAAACACAGATAATAGGGAGCACAGTGAGAATGGAAAAGACCGTGTGGGATCGTCGCACAGCTGCCTGGGACAAATCCACGAAATAGGGGCCCTACCTTGTATCCACGGGTGCCTGGCTACCCCAAGTTAGGGTTCGCTGGTGTGAGCGGGTCATGACACTACCCCTCACTACTGTGAGATAAACGTAAGGTTTAGCAACGAGGCGGGTTGCGCTTCAGATCCTTGACCTTGTCAGACACGATGGACGTCTTGGTGTCCCCAAACGGAAGGTGGACCTTCCTGGGCCTGCGGGGGCTGAGGTCGCAAAGCCGGACTTGGGGTCTCCTTTCCTGGACATCACACCCTCCGGGGCCACTGTGTTCACGGCCGGGCCACCAGGACTCCTCTGGACCGTCTGTCCCCGCTCCATCTGAAGACGCCGTGTGGCAGGTGCACACCGTAGTTCCTACAAAAACAATCAGACTCTGTGAACCGAAGGAGTGAAAGAATAGCTTCATGGCAAATATGCTAAATAAGAAGCCTTCGCTTCCCCAGGAACACCTGTCAGGGCGTGATGAGAAAAGGCATCCGGTGGGGACTAGGAACAAAAACCACACAAAGCTGGAAATAACATGATTAATGAGAGCTGTCCCGGCCCCCAGCGCCGCCCGGAGCACGTGGAACACGTCGGAGGAGACAGAGCCCAGGGCGGGTTCCCTGACAAGCAGGCAGAATATCGCCCGCTGTGACGGGCTCGCTCCAAATTAATCTGCATCTTTAATGCAAATCCAACTCTTTCAATGTCTTAAAAGGATTTGGGAATGAATGAAGCATTGGAGAAAAGAGCCCAAAGATATAGGGAAAATCTAAGTGAGGGGTTATCACAGCTTCTGAAACAGAATAGATAAGGATCAGGAACTCCGGTTCTGCAGGAGGGAGCCGCTGAATTAACATTTACAAGAGAAGGTACGGACAGAGGGGTAGGCTCGCAGATCCGAGGAACACCCAAGAAACAGGCCCCGTTGGAGACTCCGAGACCGAGTATCCCAGGAAGGACTTGTTAATGAAGGTTCTCAGAGCAAGTGGGTAGCAGCCATGAGAGGGAGCATATTGGATCCGTACCTTCTATCACTGAAATTAGATTCAGCTAAATTTAGAATAAAGAAGTACATGGGAAAAAAATTAAGATTTTAAAAACTAGCAGAAAGCATAAAATTATATTATCATGGAAGACAATTTCCTCAGCTCTGAAGCAATGGGAGAAATCACGGAGGAAAAATTAGATTTTTAACGTAAAAACGTTAAATTAGAGTATCATTAGAAAGATCTGAAGTCAGACGGAGGAAAGCCGATGGCGGGTTTCTGCAGGGTGTAGTTAATCACTGCTGTTCACGGGGTCTCGGAGGATGCGAACACGGTGATGGACAGAAAGCGTCTAGTGTGTAGACGCTAGCAGAGCTCCTGGCCATGGTCATGCTTGGGGTCCGTGGAGCCGTCACCAACTCGTTTGTGGGAAACACCATAATCCCATAGAAAAACGGGGCAAGGATGTGAAAGGATGAAATTGTCCTTTCCCTGTTTATCCTTCTATTTGAATTCTTTGGTCTATAAGAGGGAAATACACACGGTAAACAACCATCTGATAAATAGGTCGCTCCTTTAGGGTTTCTTAATGGACAAATGAAAGTTTCTTTGATCCTTTCAAGTTAGTTCGAGTATCGAGTAGAAGGAGAAGGAAGAAAACAGGTGAATGCTCAATACTTGCCTGGAAGCCAGTGGACCCCAGACTGCCATCCATTCCTACAAACCATCGGAAGCAAAGGGTGGAGTGTCGCAGCCCAGGGAGCCCTGGGGACACAGATGTGTCACTTCCACCCCCCACGGAGGACACTGTCTGGTGGGCACTGCAATGCAAGAACAAACTTAATTCTTTAGAAGAGGCTCCATCCTCCCCAGAAAACCAGGGAGAGACACCGTCTTCCCATTCTCTAGAGCTTCTACTTTACAAAACTTGCAATTGTAAGTTCTTTCTCTGCCCTTGGAAATGTATGGAAATCCATTCACAAGCAAGATAAGCCTCTTGCCAATTTCACAAACCAGCGGTGTCTTTCTCAAGGACCTGGAGCAACCTCTTTGGGATGTAAACACCCAAGAGAGTCCGTGCCCGGCGTCCCAGCGTCCGTGGAGCCTGACCCCGGTGGGCGCGGTGGGATCTCTGTGTTGCGATCTCCGTCCTGTCATGGAAACAGGAGGCATTTACTTTTCTTCCTTCTAAGACCAGCCAGCCAGTGCAGGGGACCCCCGCCCGAGCACGGGTTCTCATGCGTCTTGAGAACGCAGGAGGAACGGGGGGGGGGGCGGGGGCGTCTGCAGACCGTCTCAGAGGTGGGCTTTCTTTCCGGCTCCTTAATCCCGAGGGAGCTCCTGGGATGCGCATCGCATTCTTGTTACCGATTCTTCAAAAATAAAGCGTTTTCCTTTACTGCCTCTGTGAGCAGGTTTTCTGTGTTGGGAGAAGCTTCGGTGTCCCCGAGGCACGAGTGGGGATGCTGTGTTGGCAGCAGGCACCACAAGCCTTTGCCGGTGACCAAACCCTCCCGAAATGAAGCCCTTACCACCGTTCCGTCAGGCCGTCATGCAAATTAAATACAAAATCCAGGAGTTCCGACTGCCCAGGGCTTCCATCCCTCCGCCCGGCGGGGAAATGAGGAGGCTCCAGGTGGACTTGGGGCCCAGCCCTGCAGCGATGGAGGGAAAGCCCTCCCACCACCAGAGGCTTGCCAGCCGGGAAGAGACTCCATCCCCTTTTATGTTTTTGGGAACATTTATGTTTTGGGAAGGGTGGCTGTGGGGTGCAGGTGCGGCGTGCTCAGGGCGGGGAGCGGGCATGGGTGGGCAGGTGAGGGTCTTGGCAGCTGATAGCGCCTTGGGCACGTGCCTTCAAGGGTTAGCCCAGGGAGTCCCATGCCTCCCTCTGCAGCCTCGCATCAACGTGAGGCTGGTCTGCCCCCATCTGTCCAGAGGGGCCTGGAGGACATGCCCCGTATTTAAGCAAAGTGGAGAATATCTGTAGGTCAGGCGCCTGCAAGAGGCCAGGCTGGGAGGGAGAGGAGCTGACAGCACCTGGCACCTTCTCTGGCGGTGGGTGACGCCTGTGCCTTGCAGACCCACCTCCTCCGGGAAGCCCACCACCCTCGGGATAGAGGGGTTGAAGCTGCTCCCTCTGCTACCCGTCCCCAGGGGTCTCCCCAAAGAAAGGCCTCCATGGAGTTGGGCCCCCTTCCCCCTCCCACGGCCTCACAGAGCCCCCTGCTCGCAGGAGGAACACGGCACATTTTCATCAAATTGGGTTGAGCCCAGCAGAGATTTAACTGAATCCTCAGGAACCTTGTCTCCGAAAGCCTTTCTGCCTCTTGGGTCCGGGAGAGAACTATTTTTAGTGACTATTTTAGTTTTGTTTTCTAAGGTGCACGAATGTGGTAAAGTCCCGCTGGGGTCTCTCTGATCACGATGCTCTTGGAAGTGTTCCCTCCAGTCCCTGCAAGTGGCCCCACTATCTGGGGGGGGCGGGTTGGCAGCTCCTTCTGCTCCGGCCACCCCTCCCTTCCCCGGGGGAAGCTGATGCCTGGCTGACAGGAGGCACTGCCCTCTGGGGTGTCCCTGGTCCTGCCCTTTGCAGGGAGTCCTGGCCCCAGCGGCCACCCGACACGCTCATGCCCCCTGCCACGGATCATACACGCTTTCACGAACCGTGGTCCATTGCGTGGTACAGAGATGATCCGCAGACCCCCGAGAACAGAGGTGATTCCCTAACCGCACCTCTTTTCCCCAAGGCGTCCACCTTGGCCTTCGGGCAAGAACCAGCTGTGGCGAGAACCTGGTATCAGATCAGACGCCCCACCCCCACCCCCGGGCATGTCGGAGGCCCTGGCCTGCCCTTAGCATGGATCCCCGCAGGTTGGTTCCCCCAGAACCCCCTTCGCTCTGCAGTTTGCCCCCCATCTGCCCAGGCTGGGTTCCCTTCTGAGGCTCCTTTCCCGTGGCCACGATGCCGGCGTAAAATCCGCCTTCGCCGCTTTAGCTACCTGGCCCTGCTTCTCTTCAGCAGCTGTGAGCACAGACGTTCTCCCCCAGAGGAGACGCCAAGATGCCTCTTTGCCTCTTGGCTTATGTGTTCAGATCGGATTCTGTGACCACAGCAGGGGTCCGGTGTTTCAGGTCCGACCTGACGCGACCTCTCTGAGTTGGCACAGACCCCAAGGTTAGGGGCGATGCCCCAGCTCTGATGCCAGCCAGCAATGGGGGCCCCACCTCTGCCCACCGGCTACGAATTCGAGGCTCCCACAACCCCTGCCCAGGCTTGGTGATTTGCTAAAATAACTCACAGAACTTGGAAGACCCCGTACTTGCGATCGCAGGTTTGTCATGAAGGCCACGGAGGGGCAGCTGGCAGGGGTGGGGCTGGGGAGCCCGCACAGCGAGGCTGGGGAGGGTCCTGAGCATGGGAGCCTCTATCGGGGTCAGGTGCGTCCTCACCAAGCCCGGAGCGCCCAGCCTCTTCTGCGTGGGTGGTCCGAGGCTTAAAGCGTCATCCTTGATGCCATCGGACCGGGGCCTGGCCTTTCTTACCAGCAGCGCCATCCGTGGGGCACCTCTTTCCTGTGACAAAGGAAATTCCCAGGGCCCCTGAGGCTCGGGGTGCCCCCACCCAGGGACAGAGACCAGGTGCAGCCTTTACTTACTTGACAGGCGAGGTGTAAATGAATCCTACGGCTTACTTGATATTCCCTTCCCTGCCTTCCCTCCCGCTTCCTTGCTCTGCGGTGCTCTTGGGAGGCTGCTGGTTTAATTCAGCATCGTAGGAAACTGTATGCGTTCCCATGGCCCAGATGCGGGAGAACTCTCTAGAAGCGTGAGAGATGCACTCCATCTACCCCGTGCCTGTACATGGCGGTGAGAGCAGTCTTGGCTCAGTGGTACGGGTGGGACCGTGTCCCCCAAATCCACGTGGTGAGGCTCTGACCCCGGGACCTCGGGCGGGCCTGTATCCAGAGACACGATTCTTACCGAGAGGTGACCAAGGTCAACGAGCCCACCAGGATGGGCCCTGCTCCTCTCTGGCCGGGGTCTTATAAGAAGAGGGGATCAGGACACAGACACGCGCAGAGGGACAACCCTGTGAGGACCTGGGAGGAGGTGGCCGTCTGCACGGCCAGGAGAAGCCTCGGGGGCGACTGGCCCTGCCATGCCTGGATCGGGGCCGTCCAGCCTCCGGCACCGGGGAGAGGGGAGGTGTGCTGTCCCCCAGCTGTGGGACTCAAGGCCAGCCTGGGGGACACCAGGGAAGGCGAGCGTCCCACACTTTGCAGGAGAACCCGGCTGCTGGGTGCTGGCCATGGGGCCTCCACCTCCGGGGGCCGTGGTGGACTGTCGTCAGCTGGGGCAGCCGCGGACCGGGCTTTCTTGCGGCTCTGGAGGCTGAGCTGAGCTGCTGGCTGGTCGGGTTCCCGGTGAGGGGATCTTCCTGGCCCACCACGGGGTCCCACTCCCATGACCTCTTCTAGCCTGCACCACCTCCCACACCATCTCCTGGGGGGTAGGATTAAACACATGACTTTGGTCCAGGACCCGTGAGAGCCGGAGTCTAGGTGCTCATGGAGCCCGGGCATGGCCGATGCCTTTTCAGGCTGTGTGTCCTGCACCGGCCGAGCCGTGAGCGCCAGAGGAGCCTCGGTCCTTGCCACGCACCTGCTGCTTGTCTAAGTGCTGGTCTCCGTACACTTGCCAGGACTCCTGTCGCCCATGATGTGGGCGAGGGGGCTGTATTGTGCTTTGCGGGACGTTTTGTCAAATCAGACCTGGGACTGACTGATTTTGAGTCCATGGCTGGACAGGCCCCATTCTCCGTTCCTGGGGCTCCAGGGCCAAGGACACAGATTTGGTGGTGACAGCAACAGACGTGTGTTCCCTCCCTGTCTGGAGGCCGGAGATCCAGGTCTCCCTCCGTCCTCCTCATAAGGACTCCCGTCTGGATTGGGGGCTGCCCTCAGTGCAGGATGGCCTCATCTCGGGGTCCTTAAGCAAGGACACCTGCTCCCGGACACGGCCCTGCTCTGAGGGTCGAGGGGGACGTGAGTTTGGGGCAACGCCGGCCCACGCATACACGGACGTCTTTCCTTCCACTGTTGTCCATAGGCCCCCCCACCGTTGAGCTCCACGCTGAACGGGGGCATAGGAGGCCGGTTCTTGCCTTTCTGCTCCGGTTTCCACGCGCGTCCCTCTCCTCACTCCGAGTGACCTTCCTGCTCTTTTCCTCGTCCGTCTCTCTGTCTCCCAGTCTAAGTCTTCCAGGAGCACTGCCACGGGCCTCGGGGCAGTGGTATTCCTGGGAAGGGGCGAGCGGAGGACCGCGGGCCCTGGGAGGGCAGGTCTGCAAGGCCAGCCTGGCGTGGTGAAGCCACGTCTGGGAAGAGTCCATGTGGCCACGGCCGGGGACCAGGAGGGCGCTGGTGAAGGGGAGGCGGAAGCAGACTGCTGGCTGTGTTTCCCACATCTGGGCACCCAGAACAGCAGGGGAGCCCATTCCCCGTCCCCAGTGGGTGGCCCCCAGCTGTGTCCCTCCCCCAGCTGAGACACCTTCGGGCTAAGCTCCCCTCTTCCCCTCTCCCTGTATGCAAATCCCTGCCCTGGCAATGATAGCATCTTGGGAGTGGGGGGCGGCGTGTGGTGAGGACCTAAGCCAGGTGTTGCTGGAATATGAACCACCCTCCCCCCGCCCGCCCCCCGCAGATTGTCTCCCAGTGCAGCTGCAGGGGAGGCAAGGGGATATTGATCGGGGGGGGGGAGGCAAAGAGTGAGGATGAGATCCCCCTTGCTAGCTGAGAGGGGGCTGGCGGCCCCCGCCTCACGTCCGGGCGGGAAGGAAGACAGCTTCTAGTTCCCTCTGTGCAGCTTTGCAGCTCTGAGGCGGGACGGCGGCCGAGTGTGGGGCTCAGGCCGGAATTAGACCCCTCGAGGGTGGTCACAGAGCAGGAGGCCCGCGGGAATCGAGTGCCGGGTGGCGGGGGGCAACGTTAAAAACCACACACTTAATTGCTCCAGAAAGTGCTGCGAGCGTCAGATCTATATTTGGATTGGAATGACTTATTGGCAAAATATTGGAGCAGATGCTGGAGGGAGAGGCTTAATTGGGGGGGAGTGCGCCTGCTCAGTCTCCAGGCTTTCTGAGTTCGACGCGATTTAATTTTCATGAAATATAACATCTCTTAAAAGGTCGAGAGCTACAATGTAAGCCATTTGTAGTTGTTAGAATGGTATTTTTCTTTTCAAAATAATTTAAAGTGATCTGTAAGGACTGGAGAAGATGGCACGGTGTCTGGGTGCCTGGGGAAGGACACGCCACCGCCACCATGTCTGCCCCATGATTTAATTTGCCCTTCACACCAAGCCCCCCAAAATTGAATAATGGTCTTGCTCCTTTCAAAATAAATCAGGCATCACAGAGCGCCAGTGAAGAAAATTGATTCTATCATGTCTAATGAGGACAAAGAATGCACTTGAAAGATATCAGATTTTCGAGGCCCATTTGCAAACATCTTCCTGGGATACACAGTGAATGTCAGTGGGTCGGTCCAGCCTTCTTCTCCAGGAGCCGTCTCAGGGTTGGGCCCCCTTTGCATCCTGACCCCCAGCCCGGCTGCCGTTGGACACAGAGGGACGCCCGACAGACTGAAATCTGGTTTTTCCTGCTGGGCGGAGCAAGAACAGGCAAGGAGAGGCCACGCAGCCGGGCAGCAAGCTTGCAGAGAGGATGTGTTTGTTTCGGGCTCACGGGTCCTGCCCAGCCCTGCATGCCACGTGAGAAACAGAGAGTCTGGATGAGAGGTCCTCAGATGTCACAGAGCCACCCAACGGACCAGCTCCACATGTGTGAATCAGCAGGTCCAGGCACAGTGCTTCTGGTAAGTTCCCTGATGATGCTGATGCTGTTGGCCTGGGAACCACATTGGAGATTCACAGCTCTCGATACACACGATGACGTTTCCTGTTCAGATATAGCAACACGCATGATTAGCATGGAGACGCAGTCTGGAACAGGGGACATTCTGGGAGGGAAGAGAGAAGAAAGTCATTCCCCTACCTTGACTTCACAGTCCTGACACAGAATGGGGGCAGGACCCGTGACGGTGTGAGAATGAGCTGCCCTCAGGTACGGCCTGCTCTAGGGGCTCAGAAGTTCATAAAACAAGCCAAGATGAGGTTTCCAACTTCAAAAAAAAAATGTGATAAACACACATGCTTTTCTTTAGTGTACTGACTTTTTCAAAGATTTTATTTATTTATTTGAGAGAGAGGAGAGCGTGCACAGTGGGAGGAGAGGGAGGAACAGAGCTGAGCCGGGAGCCCCACGTGGGGCTCGATCCCATGACCCCGGGACCATGACCTGAGCTGAGATGCAGGAGGATGCTTAACCTGACTGAGCCACCCAGACACCCCCTTAGTGGCTTTTAAAACCTTTGTCCCCCAGGATACCACCCCCGTGAAGAGCAATTGAACATTTCATCACCTCGTACACCATCTTCTTGCCCGTCTGTCTCTCCAAAATCGAGGCAGCTGCTGTCTGTTTTAAATCTCTGTTGATGAGTGTGATGGTTCTTGGACCTCCCCCAAACAGAAAGCCCGTGGCTGGCCCCGGGCCTGGCTTCATAACCTCCTGAGATCCAGCCACGTGGTGCAGGGGACAGCAGTCTGATCTCTTAAAGGGGCGTGGTGTGGGCTTTCAAAAATCTTTCCACTTCGAAATAACTGTAGATTGGCAAGAAGTTGCAAAAATAGCGCAGGGAGGTCTTGCATGCCCAAGCAGCTGGTTTCCCCAGTTAAGGCCTGCCTAACAGCACAGCGGCGGCCGCGGGGGGCTGACCTGGTGCCGCGTGCTCACGGCTGGACTTCCGTCATTTGTCACGCGTGTGGATGCCTGTGAACACCCTGCAAGCGGATCACAGAGCTGCTGCGTCTGGGCGCGGTGCTCCCCGCGCCACCCTCCGTGGTCACGCCCGCCTGACCCGCAGAGACCACCAGCCTCGTCCACACCGGTTCTGGGTTGTCATTTCACACATTACGATCATACACCGTAACTAGGCCTTATATGAATGGGATAGCGCGGCCCGGACTTGCCTTTCTCCCCGCGGCTCAGTGCCCTTCGGATCTCTCCGGTGCTTGTGTTTTAGCCCCTCACGCTTTCCACGACTGGGTGCCATTCCACATCCTGCCGAAGAACGTGCTGGTTGTTTTCCGTTTGCGGTGATCCATAAAGGTAGTTAGGTACAAGCCTTGGCATGGATGGAAGTGTCCATTTCTCTGGAGAACGTAGCGGGAGGTGAGATTGTGCGGGAAGTCCGGCCGTCTGAGAAGCTACCAGGCTGGTTTTGAGCGGCTGCACCGTCTGGTTGGGTCGGCAGCAGCACGAGAGACCCAGGCTCTCTGTAGCCCTGGCCGGCACTGGGCATTAGGACGACTTTCAGCGGTTTGTAGCTTCTGTTTTAATCCTTTTGATGGTGTTTTTGGCAGGGCTAAGGTTTTGAATTTTGATTCAGTTCAACGGATCAATTTCTTTCTGTTACCGATCGCGTTTCTGGAGTCAACGCTGAGAACTCTGCAAGAAATTCTCGATCCTGAAGATTTTCTACTGTTTTCTTCCAAAGGTCCAGAGTTTAGAGTCTTACATCTTACACTTTCGCCCACAGTCTGTTTTGAGTGAGGCTAAAGTCAAGGCTCATTTCGTTTCTCTTTGCCCGTGGATGCGTAACCGCTCCAGCAGCGTGTTGGGGACCGAGCCCTCCCTCCGTGGAGTTGCTTCTGTTATGTCTCTCAGAAGCCACTGGGCTGTGCCGAGGGCGTCTGTGTGTGGAATCCGTGGTCTGGTCCGCGGCTGCCCGCTCTCCCTGCGGCCCACAGTCCTCGCGCCCGGGGCTGGAGCCCAGTCCTTACAGCCAGGTAGAGCGATTCCTCACACTTCTTTCTTTATCAAAATCACCCACCTATTAGAGCTCTTTTGCCTTTCTACGTGGATTTTCAATTCTTCTTCTTCCCTTCCTCCTCTTCCTTCATCTCCTCCCCCTCCCTTTCTTCCTCTTCCTCTTCTTTTTTCTCTCTTCCTCCTCCTCCTGTTCCTCTTCTTCCTCTTTCTCTTCTTCCTCTTCTTCTTCTTCCTCTCCTCCTCCCCCTCCTCCCCTCCTCCCCT
>LNAC01000184.1:1082860-1095656 GCA_002007465.1 Ailurus styani
ATCTCCCCTTTCGATTTACCCCAATTCACGTTTCCTTTCCTTCTCCTAATGTCCTCCATTTTATTCCTTATGTTCCACTAGTAAGTGCAACCATATGACAATTGACTTTCTCTGTTTCACTTATTTCACTCAGCATAACCTCCTCCAGACCCGTCCATGTTGATACAAAAGTTGGGTATTCATCCTTTCTGATGGCTGTGTAATATTCCATTGTATGTATGGACCACATCTTCTTTATCCATTCGTCTGTTGAAGGGCATCTTGGCTCTTTCCACAGTTTGGCGATTGTGGCCATTGCTGCTATGAACATTGGGTACATATGGCCCTTCTTTTCACTACCCTGATGCTCTTTAAAAAGGGCTAAACATTGCCTTTTGTGTTCATTTTTATTCTAAGGAGACTGAGTTTTGGGGGTGCTGTAGATAGCATAAGAACCTGTTTTTTACTTCCTAGCTATTGAATATCTTAGCTATTGATACTGAATGTGTTCGTTATTGAATATCTATCGTTTTCCTAGCATCTGATCATGCTGCTTTTGTCACATGACCGGCTTCCACAGTCACGCGGGTCTGTTTCTAGGTCACATGCTTCCTTCCCACGTCTTATTGCCCCTTCTTCATCTGGAGCATCTGAGCTCCCCGTCGTGCTCTGCCCTCGCAGGAAGTTTAGAATCAGCTCACCGATTTATTTTTAGAAACTCTTTAGGGCTTTCCTTGGCATTGCAATAGGTTTATAGGCTAATTTGGGGAGAATGGACATTGGGTGTTGGGTTTTCTTACCCACGCATGTAAGGTATCTCTTTCCATTCATTTGGATTCTCTCTTTCCATTCATTTGGGTTCCCAGAAATTTCCATCAAGCTTTGTAATTTTTCCTCACGTGACTCACACCCCTTTTGTTAGATCTATTCCTTGTAAATTTTTGCTTCTGTTGTAAATGGGATCATCTGGAAACTTCCATCTCTCTGTTTCAGAGAAAGAATAAATATATTGTTACATTTTTAGGATGATCAGTTATCCAGTTATATTATTACAGGCTGATGGCTTCCAATAATTTAGTTCTAGAAATTACCGCATTTTCTTTGTGGAATATCATATAATGTTCAAGGAATGACAGTATGGTTCCTTACAATTTTCTGGTGCTGCAGCTGTTTGTTTTTCAGAGTTGTTTTCTATTCAGTACACTTTGCAAGGACCTCTAGTAAATTCTGAATATAAGCTATGAGACGGCATTCCTGATTTTCTTTTTCTTTTTTCAAGAGTCTATCCATTTATTCATGAGAGAGAGAGAGAAAGAGAGAGAGAGAGAGAGAGAGAGAGAGAGAGAGAGAGAGAGAGAGAGAGAGGCAGAGGGAGAAGCAGGTTCCTTGCTGAGCAGGGAGCCGGAGGCAGGACTCCATCCCAGGACCCAGATCATGACCTGAGCCAAAGGCAGACATACAACCATCTGAGCCACCCAGGCGTCCAGCATTCCTGATTTTCAATGAAAGTGTTTCTAAGATTTTATCCCAAAGAATAATGGTTTCTGAACATTTTTGCTAGGCACACATTACCGGGTTAGGACGTTTCCTCCCATTTGTGTTTAATTAGGTTGATCGTGAATGTGTGATGAATTTTATCCAAAGCTTTTACTGTATTAATTAAGATGATCATACGATTTTCCCCTTATTAATCTGTTTATTTGGAGAATGATATTTGCAGATTTTGTTCACGCTGGCAGGCAGAAGAGCCCACAGAAGAAACTGACGTGTCCTCCTTGTAGTCTGGAAGAGTGTGTGAGTCTGCGGGGAGGGCTGACCGCCCACGTCCATGGCCTCCTGGCCGCCAGCTCCCGACCCAGCCACCGCCCCCCACCCCCAGCGGCTCTAACACGACCGTAGCTTCTGTTTCCTCGGGAGACATCTGTAGGTCACATCTTTCCAGCACCGGTTTGGTGTGCTTTCGAATCTATTGGCACAGATTTACTCCTGGTAACGTCTTCGTTTTCTCTGGGCTGCGGTTTCTCTGAGTAAGGCCTTTTACACATTCCCATGTCCCCTTGAAGGCCGTTCATCTCTGCAGCTGAGTCTCAGTGTTTAGCGGTCTTTTAAAAGAACCATTTGGCTTTGTTGAGTCTTAAGATTGAATACTTGCTCTCTATTTAATTTTAGACTTTTTTTTTTACTAACCCCATCCTCATGTGATTTTTGAGTTTATTCTGTAGTTCTTTTTTTAAAAAAAGATTTATTTATCTTGGGGGGGTGGGGAGAGAGAGAATCCAAAGCAGACTCCATGCTGAGCACAGAGCCTGATGCAGGGGCTCCATCCACGACCCTGAGATCATGACCTGAGCTGAAACCGAGAGTCGGAGGCTTAACCAACTATGCCTCAGGCGCCCTATTCTATAGTTCTGTATTCAGCGTCTTAAGTGTGGTTCTCAGCTTTTTATTTTCAACCTCAATTTTCCATTAAATACCATATCCACTGTATCTGAGGTGTCAGTAGGCAGTATTTTTTATTATTTATGTATTTATTATTATTTTTTAAAAATATTTTTTATTTATTTGACAGAGAGAGTGACAGTGACAGAGGGAGCACAGCAGTTGTAGAGGGAGAGGGAGAAGCAGTCTTCCTGCAGGGAACCCGAAGTGGGGCTCAATCCCAGGACCCCGGGATCATGACCTGAGCTGAAGGCAGATGCTCAACTGACTGAGCCACCCAGGTGTCCCTGTATTTATTGTTATTTTAAGTATTTTAGTTATTTCTGTTATTTCCTTTTGAGTCGTGAGTTACTTAGACATACAGAGACATCTTAGCAAACTTTTTCTATTTACATCTGTTTTCGTTTTATTGAGGCCGGATGACCGGTCTGGGATTGATGAGGTTTATTCTGTGTCGGATTTTTGCCAATGCTGCACGTGTGCCCAGAAGCACGTATAAGGAATCAAACCGGTTTGCTCACGGTGTTTTTCACCTCTCCTCTATCTTTGCAGACTTCCGGTCAGCGTCCTCTCTTCCTAACGGAAACAGGTGGATTACATCGACCACTCCAATGATGTGTTTCTCCATTATTCCTGGTAGTTCTGTCAATTCTTCATTCACATATTTGTATCCCCTGCCCATGGGTAAGTTTAGGGTGATTTTACTGTATGGACTGAATGCTCGTATTCCTCCCCCAAATATCCACAGCGAGCCAGGGTCAGGAGGTGCGGTCCCCTCGTTGGGTCAGCGCCCCAGCAAGAGGGGCCCCCGAGAGGCAGTGTCACCTGCTCCCCCTTAGGGAGGAGATGGCAGCCTGGAAGGGGTCCTCCGAAGACCCCCAATCTGCTGGCACCCTGGCCGGGGCTGCGGTGTGCAGGTCTGTGGGGATCAGCCTCTGCCTTCTTGGTCTGCGTCCGAGCTGAGCCCACACAGACCCGGACCTCCCTGGGCAGTCGAAGCAGCTGTCCCGGTATCTGGGCATGTCCAGCCTGGGCCGTGCTTCTCATTTTAAAGGTCCTCATGCTTCGGGCTTCCCGTCGTCATCCTCTGACAGGTCCGTTCTCCACCCCCCTGTGGTTCTGCCATCGGTTCTTGCGTCCGGCCCCCCTAAGATGTAGTAGTGTATTCAACAGCTCGGCTGCTTGCGAGCTTTGTTGCTTTGTTGCGACACCTTGGCGTCCTCTGAAAATGCACTCACCCAGCCTTGGGCTCCGTGTGTGATCCTAACGAAATCTCACGTCCCTCAGGCTCCAAATCCACGTTTGCATCTCCTCAGTCACTGGCTTCCTTCTGTTTTTTGTGTGGACGCAGGCCGGCTTGGGTCCATCTGAGGACAACCAGGGCCACCTGAGAAGCCGGCCCCCCGGGAGCCTGTGTCCCGGCCTCCCTCCCGTGTCCTTTTCCCGACTGCCAGCGTCAAGCATGCAGGAAAGGGGAGGGAGGTCTTTGCTGATGGAAGCAATTCAGTGAAAGGTGCAGGCCATATCCTGAGCAGGTGGCCTCCACGGCCTGGGATCAGGACACACTTTGACCATGTTGCTCTCCATGAGGAAGGGCAGGCTGGCGGCCACTTGCTAATGGCCGGTGTCATCCGAGACCCCACACCCCTCGCGGTCCCTTCGGGCTTTTTCACGGACTGTTAACAACTAGGACCCAGCAGGGCTCCTGTGTTGCAATTGATCCTGGTGCCTATTATTCCAGAACAATCCTCAAGCCTTTTCGTGCAAAAGAATGGTTTTATTTCCCCTCACACATAATTTCCCGAAGAGCTCCAGCACCCTCACTGGAGTGAATACCCCCCGGGAGGCCGTGGCTGGACGGCCCCTTTCTCCCAGCTGGCAGGAAGGAGGGAAGGGAGGTGGAGGATGAGGAGGGCTCTGAGGGCTTGTGCCGTCTTCACAGCGGGGAGGGGTCAGCAGGGACAAGCCTGTGGAGGCCAGACCTGAGGGGGTGACGGAGCGCTCTCCTGCGCAGGTAGAGGGCTTGCTCTGGAAAGGTCCACGGCAGAACCACACCTGTGAGGTGTGCAAGGCCAGACCCTGAGCTCCGTGGGTTTTTGCCATGAGAACTGTGGCCCCCGCCCTGGTAACCGCTGCCCAAGTCAAGGTGTGCCCGGCAGCCGGGCGTGCTCCAGGCGCAGGGGCTCATGCTGGGGGCTGCCCCATAGCCATGTGCAGGAGATGTGACGTCACCTGTGCCTGTGTCCTGATGTGACCCCCCCCCCCGGGGACAGTGGTGCCTCCTTGGTCTTTGATCCCCCTCCCACAATGACATCTTGGCATCCCAACTCTCTCCTTGGGGACATTAATTCATGCCTGGTGATGAAGTGGTTATTCCTGCTCGCAGAGGCCCCGGGAGCAAAGCTGGTGGGAGGCATGTGACTGTCTGGGGGGACAAGGAAGGCTCACCTGTGTCTCATCAAACAACCTCTCAGTCAAGGAAAGGTGCACCGACCAGACCCCCTCCTGGCTCGCCGGGAGCGTGCGCCATAATGTGTACCCAGTAAAAGCAGCACTGGCCTGCTTTCCTCTCTGTTTGCAACTCCCCTTGACCTCAAAAGAAATATTATTACAGTCATAACGTATGTTTGCCCATGCTTTGCAGTAGCCAGTGTCCTTCCGGGTACGTTGATTTATTCACCGGTCCTCACGACAAACCTGCAACGTGCTAGAATTCGATCAGACCTCCTTGTATTAAACTACATTTTTCTGATTATAAAAATTTATCATAGTGCTTTTGTAAACCAAAAACTTGTATAGAAGGAGGGAAAACATCTATGCTCTCGCTCACCAGAGACACGTGGCTTCACGCACTGTGGCTGTCCCGGGAGATTTGGCGCACTCTTCCCGGGTCTGCAGGACGTTGGCGAGGGCAGGTCCCCTGGTTGGGCGCCGAGGACCATGGGTGATTGAGTCGCTCGCCCTGACTCAGTGGCCCCGGACCCTCGAAACGCTGGACACTGGACATTGTGAGACTCCATGCACCTTAATCCGTGAGAATTTGCCCGGGGCCGGTGCTCGGAGCTGAGCCCTGGGGCCCGGTGTGCAGGACTTGGATAAACGTAAGAAATGGTCTCTGCGCTCAGGAGCTCACAAGTGAGGGGCACACATGAAGCTAAGGAATTGTCACTTGAGATGCTAAGAGTGTCCTGGGCTGCTGTGGAAAAGATCTCAGACTGGGTGGTTGTTCAACAACACAAGTCCATTCTCCCACCGCCTGGTGGCCTGAGGTCCCAATCCACGTGTGGCAGGGGGAGGTGGACCCCTCCCAACCCCTCGCCTTTGCGTGGTGGTGGCGGCCGGCCTGGGGGTTGTGGCACGGTAGCTGCAGCCTCTGTCCCATCCCCTCGGAACTGCTTCCCTCTGCATCCTCTGCTCCTTGTCCAAGGACGCCTGTCTCTGGACTTGGGGTCCGCCCTGAATGGAGAAGCTGGCATCTCAGAGCCCTTAACAGCTTTCACCTTCAAAGACCGTATTCCAAGTAGTTACATTCTGGGGTTCCCACTCACCCACAAAGATGCAAAGTGCAAAGATGGACACTGAAGAGCCGTGGGGGAGAGGGAGTGTGGAGGGGCTCCTGGGACACCCCCTTATCTCAGGGTAGACACAGGGCCCTAGGCTGGGGCTCCGGGAGCAGCGACTGCCCCAGGGGTGAGCTCGCAGCCCTGGCAGCGAGCCTGGAAGGCTCCTGGCCAAGACCCCAAGGGCATGTGCAGCGGGCACCTTCCCCTTCAATGGTCAACCCTGAGTAGGAGGCTGGGGCTGCTGGGCTGTCTTCTTGGGCACGTGGACAGAGCTGACCTGGGAAGGATCCAGGGCACAGGGGGCACTTCCCCGTGCTATGTCACTCCTGCTGCACCACGAAACACAACTTGGGCCAGCACCTGTCACAGACGTGTGTGAATGAGCCCCGAGGCTCTGGCTTCCAACCCACCGGCCGCTGCAATGGGCAGAACTCTGCAAGGCAGGGGAGGTTTGATCCCTGGCCATGCAGGGATGTCCGGAAGAGTTAATCAATCACCAGGAGGGCTGGGGGCAGCAGGCAGGAGTGGAGGGCAAGGGTACAGGACGGGGGTACTGGCCCGCCCAGCCTTGCCTGGAGCGCCCTCGTGCTAACCCGTGCTGGACGGGGGTACTGGCCCGCCCAGCCTTGCCTGGAGCGCCCTCATGCTAACCCGTGCCGGCAGGTGTCCTGGTCAAGTCACTGCCAGGTTGTGTGGAACCAGGGTCAGTGGGGTCTTTCCCAAGGCCTCTCCCGAGTGCTGGGACACAGCGTGCTTTCCTGAGGGTTTTCCCGAGGAAGCCTGTGCTGTGGAAACAGGCTCGGGGAAGCTCCGAGGCAGAAGGAAGCCTTTCTTTTTAGATCAAGGAATAGATAAGACCCTCCCTTCCTCTACGTTTTAGGGAAATGGAGCAGGCGACTGGGTGGCGGGAGGGAGGGCGGTCCCGTCCTGGCAGGAAACCGCGGGCCTGCACGGAGGATGGAGGGCCGCCTGCCCCAGTGCGGGTGCCCGGGAGGAGGCTCCGTCGGGGTCCTTGCGCCCCGGAGGCGGACTGGNAACACGCGGCCGCTCTGAAGCAGCCCGGCTCCCCAACGCCTCCCCCCCCCCCCCCCCCCCCCCCCCCCCCCCCCGCCCGCCGGGGCGGTGGCTCTGCCCCGGCCCCGCCCCCACCCGCGTGCCGCCCGCCGGTGTCGGTGCGGAGCACCCTCCCTGCGCCGGAACCGCAGGGCGCACCACACCCCTGCGTCGGTTTTGGTTTTCCTGCGACTCCCAGATGGCCTTCTCAGCCTCTGGCTCCTATATTTAACCTATTTAATGAGATTTCTTTTCCAGTAATTCCTGAAACTGGTAATCTCTAATTGGGTCAAATTCTCTACCCACAAGCCAGCGATGCTATTTTTAGCGCAAATCCTCCGGCTGAAGCTTCCCTGCCTTTCGGGTGCAGCTGTCAGAGCCGACTCTGCACTGGGCTCTCCGGAGCAGGCCTTAGTCTCAGTGTTCGCTGGGGAGCCTGCCGGCTTGCCTCCCACCTCCCCACCCTCAGCCCTGACCTCCCAGGACCGTTGGCACAAATCCACTTAATGCCCGCTGCCTGGTCCCGTGTCACTATAAATAGCCCAGTCGGGAGGCTTTGGGCACAGCTGATGTTCGCTCTCCGGTGGCCTTTTGTCCCCGCCGGGCACAGGCTCCCAGGGGAGCGAGTACTACAGCATTGCTTTGTGAACTGCAAGGACCCCGAACGTCCCCAGTGACCACGCTGACCGGCGTTAAGTGAAATTCATAGAGAATCCTGTCCTTGTCTGTTCAGGGGCACACCACACAGTCTCCAGGATGGTTGGCCCTCGTCCTCACTGACTGTCTCATCCCCTCCAGGCTTTGGTCCAGGAACAGAGCGGGTTTTCCAGTGCAACCCCCCTGCCCACCGGTCCCCAGTAGGACCACGCAGCGTTCTTCCTGAGAGAACAGCGGGGATGTGGTTCTAGGCCAACAGCAGGTGTTGGAGCTTCACCTGTGTCCTAACTGTGCTCTGGGAACAATGCTCAGGGCCAGACCGCCTCCCCCAACTCCACCTGCTCTGCCCCTTCCAGCGTCCGTGCCACAGAGGCCAAGGAGTGCCATTCCCTGAAGCCACAGTCAGGCTTCAGGCACACGTGGCAAATATTGGTCCCATTTGTAGGGTCCTTTGTCATCCCCAGGATAACCAGGGACCAGCGAAAACCCACCCGGGCCCCGTGGGCCTGGCAAGGACGGAGCCACTGCCTGAGGAGGGCACGCGTGCCTGCATGACCACTGCCGGGCAGAGGGCTCCCCCCTTCTCAGAAAGTGCCTGGAATGCAATGTCTTTTGGATTCAGTAGAAAGCAGTCGTGGTTTGGAGGAACCGGCAGGGGATACGCTGGGTTCGGCCTCTTGCGGGAGGTGCGGTTACATCTGGGAGGAAGACTTCCGTAGAACTCCTGAGTGGACGCGGATGGGCTTGAATGAGGGGCGTGGCCACCCGAGAGCCTCCACACTGGCCTCCCTCTGGGGTCATTAGACCCTTCCACCTAGCCCATGGCTGGTGGCCACTGTCCTGGGGTCATCGAGAACCTTCCAGCCTGCCCTTGCTGACCTCCACCACAGCCTCACCCCTGGGCTCATTAGACCCTCCTGCCCCGCCCACGACCAGCATCCGCTCCTTCAAGGCCCCTTGTCCCAGGAGCGGGGAGGGAGGAGATCACAGACCTCACAGGACCCCGGGCTCTGGGGAGAAGAGGTCAGCGCCCACAGCCCTGTGTCCGGAGTTGTTGTCTGGGTCTCCAGAGCTCAGCGTACTATTTCTGCCTCCTGCCTCCAAGACCTCACCCTTCGGGGGGTTCAGACACCCCACTCTGCCCCCTCAGAGGGCATACCCTGTGGCTGCTGTCTGTGGGAGCGCTGGCCACAGTTTTGAGCACATATTTATCTGTGGGATTCCTGAGCTGGCTCCGGCCTCTCCACTGGCCAGGGGTCCTGCTCCGCTCGGGGCCGAGTCCTGGTGACGACGAGATTGCCAGCGCGCCCATCACGCAAACCTCCTCCTGCCAGCCGGGTCTCCCCGCAGACCAGTGATGCAGTCTGATGTTATCTGGCGCTTGTTGCTCTTGGCTGGTCTGAGACCCTGGCACAGAGGCAAGGATGCCAAGTCCCCAGGGACCCCCGAGCCTGGGGTCAGGTGCAGGAAGGTGAGAGAGCAGGCCGTGAAGCCCCAGATGGTCTTCCTGGCCATCAAAGTAGGGGGACAGCAATGCGTGAAGGGGCAGATGAGTTGGCTCTGTCCTGCCGCTTCAGCTGTGTGGCTCGGTGATCACCCACCTGCCCGACCAGCTACGGCCCATGGTTTAGCTGGAGGATCCTCTCACCCTCGTTTTTGGCTGCCTGGCCGTGCGCCCCAGTGGCCTCAGCCAGACTGGGCAGCGTCCTACTGTGGGTGGGAAGGTGTGGCCACTTCCTGCCCAGTGTCGTTCTGAGTCAGCCACCCCGGCCTCCAGACAGGTAAGCAGACGTGGCCTCCAGCTTTTGGTTAAGGGAGCTGAGCGGGAGTCCTGTTCTTGCGGGAGGAACCCCACGCAGACCCCCGGGACCGTTTCCGTCGCTGTCCGCATTGCGTGCCCCCCAACAACCAGCCCAGCAGGACGTATCTGAGAAAGGCGTTTGTGGGGCAAATGGCGCATCCAGCTGCCAGGGGGCAGGAGGAGGCTGAGCCGCCCCGTGGGGGTTCTCCTAATGCTCTTTGATTCCTAGAGACAGCTTGCACTTCCACAGGGTTTCCAACAGACCCACAGGGGAAATTTCACCCCAAATACAAAGTAGGAGCTGGGGAGGAACTCTCGTCTGGAAGCTGCGTCTCTGGCAGAAGCCCGAGGAGCTCGGAGAGTGTCCCCAGATGAAAGCTGGCTTGCCGCGACTTCCCCTCTGTTGTCCCCTCTGTCCGGAGGGCCTGACATTCACACATTCAGCGCACAGAGTGAGCGTGATGCTCACCCGGTCCTGTGTGCACAGAACACGCACAGCAGTGGCTGTCCTTGTGTCCACGGTAACCTTGTGGGCCGGGAGCCGTTACCTCCCCAATTTGTGGAGGAGATGAGGCACAGAGAGGGTGAGCAGCCCGCCCGAAGTCACACAGCTGGGAGGGGTGGCACGTGTCTGCGCTCTTAGCTAGGACACCACATGATGCTGGACTGTGCTCCACGCTGGGCCCCCGCCACACCGCGCCATACCCACGATCCAGGGCATTTTAGGGGTTTCTCTGAAGGACAAGGCCTCAGCAGCTGGGAGCTTCAAATGCAAAGGGATGGAAATTTGTGATTGACGAAAAGTCTGAGGGACGCTGGCGGTGTTAACCCTATAAAGAGGCCTGCCCTCCTGTCTCAAGTGAGGTGCCAGCGATTCTCGGTGGCATCCTCCCAGGCCAGCGGGACACAGAGCGACCACGAGCGCTCCCCTCCCTCTGCTCACCTCCCATGGGGAGGGGGTGCTTCCAGGAAGAGCCGAATTTCCCACCTCTGTGCTCTGCGCAGCCACTTTGCTCTTGGTCAATATTTACGCTCCGTAACAGGCAATGTTCTTCAGGGTAGACCATATGGCGGGGGGCTAGCTGGCCAGGGCCACCTTCCCGAAGCACCGGAGCCCGAGCGTGGACAACACACATATATTCTCACCACTGTGGAGGCCGGAAGGCTGGGATTGCGGGGTCTCAGGGCTGAGATCCCTGGGGAGGGGGGGCAAGTGCTGCGGAAGGAGCCTCCTGCCTCCTTGTAACTCCCTGGCTCACTGGCTTACCCGCCTTCAGGCTTTCTCTCCTCTGAATGTCCCCTTTGTAGAAGGACACTGGTTATTATTAGGACCTACTCTAGTCTAGGGCGGCCTCATCTTAATGATGTCCGCAGTGACTTTCATCCCTCAGAAGGTCACATTCGAGGTACCGGGGGTCAGGATTGCAGCATATGAATTTTTGGGGGACATGGTTTGACCAATGACACTCGCGAGAGCATGGGGCATGTGCACTGACTCTCAGACAGCTTGCCTGTCATCCCTGGATGCAAACCGACCACTAGAGGCCTTGTCCTTTCAACCCAGCAGACGGGAGCAGAGAAGATGAAGGCAACAGCAGCCCCAGGCACCCTGCGGACAGCAGGCCCCCCACCCCGCCCCACGGCGGTGCAGTAGGAGGCTCCCATGGAGGCCCGGTGCCTTCTGTGTCCGTGTGAGAGAGCTGCGTGCCGATCCTCCCCGTGAACGTGCTAGTGAGCTGGGAGGGGGCTGTGGAATTGTGACCTTGGCCCCAGGGTCCTTTGTCATACCTTCATTCTCAGGTGGCTTGCCCAATTTTTGGACAGTACTCGGCTTTCCTTCCATAATATCATTAGGACATAAAAATACATATTTAACAAGAGAGTCTACACTGGATCCTTGGTGCTTGAAAGATCATGCAGACTTTTTTACTGCTGGGGACAGGTGGGGACAAGATGAGGGAGACGGGTTCTTGGCCACGTCAGCTGAAAACAGAGGTGGGGGAGGCAACTTCCAGTTCCCCCTGCCCGCCCAGGTGCTGCCAGTTCAAAGAGGGGATGGGGACAAGTGACCAGGTGACCAGATAGAGCACCGGGTACTAGGGGGACTGGGAACTGCAGTGGTCGGGGAGTCAGGAAGGCTTCATGGAGGAGGTCCCCTGCATGGGGAGGCCTGTCCAGGAGGAGGGACCGGGTGGCCACCAAGAGCGTGGCTGATGTGAGCTGTTGGGGATGGAACAGTGAGGGCTCCTGGCCAGGGCGACCGTGGGGTGTCACCTCTATACCTGTCAGAGCTGATGGGTGACATGTTGTGTCTTGTACAAAAACGGCCACTTCCTGTGGCCCGACTAATACCAGTCCCCCACCTTCTAGACCCTGAGCCCATATAACAACACATGGCCAGTGGCTCTCACTGGTCTGCTTGAAATCCCCATGGTGCCTGGAAAACGGACCCACGCCTGGGCCACACCGACTAAATCCTGGTGTCTGGAGGTCACCTGGGAAGGACCTCCTGTGGAGGGGCTCTGTTCTCTGTGATTTTATGGGACCCCTAGGTCCCGCTCCATGCGGGAGGGGTGGGACAGGAAGTGGCGTGGGCTACTGGAGGAGTCCTTACCTCTCCGCAAGCCTCCTGGAGCCAGCTGCTTACCCCCTTCCTGGTGTTTAAGGGCAGCAGAGGCACCCACCCCAGGGGCCACTGTGAGCGCCAAAAAGGGAGTGCGGCTGAAGGGAGAGGCACAAAGCCCCTTCCCTTGGAGCGAATGAGCATAAGTCGTGGGACACGAGGGGCTGGGTGGGACCCACACACGGGTGGACACCACCGCGCCTACATCTGTCCCCTGCTAGAAGCATACAGCTCGCCCTCACTTCGGTTTCCAGGCCCCCCACCCAGGGCAAACTTCAGGGTCCCCTCTCCTTGCGCCTCCCGCCCCATCCCTGCACCCACAGCTTCGCCGCCAGCCAGGACTCCGGCCTGACTCTGACTCGTCCGTCGGTACGTCCGGCAGGCAGCCGGGAGGCGCGGTCCCACGCCGCGCCCCCGCATTCGCTCCCGGGCTTAGCAGGACGGGCGCGCGAGGGCCCCGTGCGGAGGCGCCGGGGGCGGGAGGGCGAGCTGCAGGCCCCGGAGTCCCACCGCCAGCTCCTCCAGAGTCAGGGCCCCTGCTCTTACTTGGGGGGGGCGGTCACACGTTCGGCAGGATGGAGCCCCCTACCCCGCCCCAGGGCACAGCGCGGGATTCGCGCGGTTTCCACGCCCCGAGAGACGGCCCCGCGAGCTGCGCGGCGCGCCGGCGGGGAGACTGAG
>LNAC01000184.1:1096225-1111904 GCA_002007465.1 Ailurus styani
GGCCTGGCCAGGGGCTCGCACCCGGCGCACTGCGTGCTCTTCCTGGCGCTGCTCGTGGTCACCAACGTGCGCTCGCTGCAGGTGCCCCAGCTGCAGCAGGTCGGCCAGCTGGCGCTGCTCTTCAGCCTCACCTTCGCGCTGCTCTGCTGCCCCTTCGCGCTCGGCCGGCCCGCGGGGACCCACGCCGGCGCGGCTTCGGGGACGGCGGCCGCCGACCAGGGCGTGTGGCAGCTCCTTTTGGTCACCTTCGTGTCCTATGCCCTGCTGCCCGTGCGCAGCCTGCTGGCCATCGGCTTCGGGCTCGTGGTGGCCGCCTCGCACTTGCTGGTCACGGCCACCTTGGTGCCCGCCAAGCGCCCGCGTCTCTGGAGGACGGTAAGTGCCGCTGCGCGCCCTCCGTCGGGTCTGGGATACACACCTGCCCCGGAGGGACCGGGGACACCGGGGGCCGGGTGCGCATCTACGGATGGGGCAGGTGGGGAAACTGAGGCCCCGAGTGTGGGGGGCGTTCAAGGTCACTCAGCGAGCCGAGGACGCGGTGGGGGCTGCTAGGGCCGGGCTTTTTTTTTTTTTTTTTTTCCCTGAGTTGCCATCCACAGAGCTCCCCTGGGTGTGAGCTCTGGAGACGGGAGCGTGGAGAGGGCAAGGATTGGCCCAAGGTCAGGCAGCTGGTGAGCGGCCAAGCCCCGCCGGAGCCCAGGTTGGCGCCTTTTGGCTGTATGCATCCCAGAGGAGGGACGGAAAGTGGGCGCGGGATGGGACCCAGGCGGGCAGGGCTCCTGCTGGCTGCGCGCTCGGCTCCGGGCTCCTCTCCAGTGCGCCTGGACCTCGTGCGGGGCTGGCAGAGTCTCCCTCCCAGCCTGCAGCGGTGGGGAGGGGACAAGGACTTGGGTCCCCTCCAGTCTCTCTGGCGCCCGTTGTGGACCCATCTCTGGTCTAGAAAGACAGGTTTGCCAAGGTCGACCAGGGCTCTGGTCCTTGCCGCCCCGCCCTGCCGGGGCCTGACCAAGCCTGGTAGCTTTTGAACTTTGTCACTGCCTTCCGAGCGGGCCAGGGAGACGGTAGCGGGGACAAGGACGCTCGCTGCCTGCTTCCCATGGGCTCCTCCCCCGCTGGGGACCCGGGAGGCTGGAGGCAGGTGTGTTTGCTGTGTGGAGCTCTTCCAGCCTGACCCGGCAGGGTAGCCCACCCCACCCACCCGGGCTCGGAGGGCTCCGAAGGAGGGTTTTGTTTCCGCCTCTGGCTGCATTTTAGCAGGAGGATCGAGGGAATCCGATGGGGTGGGCAAGCCCGTCTAGGGAGAGAATGTGGCAGATGGAGGAGATGGGGGAGATGGGGTGAGGAGGGGAAGCTGCACAGAACAAGCTTTGGGAAGACGAAGGGGGGGTGAGGGGAATCAGACAGCAGGGTCTGGGGGACCAAGGGCCCGCCCCCCGAGGACCGAGGGGGGTGCTCCCAGACGCCCATGGTCAGAGGGATCATGGACGCACAGGGTAGACACATTGCTGGAAGTGTATTTCAGGGCCCAGAGAGGCCAGCACGTGCTGGGGGCTGGGAGGGGAAGGAGGAGGGAATGGCGGAAGGGGTCTGTGGAGGTGGGGAGAAGAGAGGGAGAAAGTAGGGGGGATGGCCAGAGGCAGAGGTGAGGCAGAGAAAAGGGAGGAGGGCAGAGGGCTCCCTGCACCCAAGGAGGGGAGGGGGGTTCTGTTCTGGAGGGTTCTCCAGCGGGCCTCTGGCTTGTGGCCTTGCTTGCCATCCGTCCTTAGGACGTGCTCCTGTACCCCTCCCCCCACAACCTTCCCATCCGTTTCGGGTTTGGCCCCCACAGCGGGGGGCCCCCCAGCCCTCCCCAACCAGGACCCTCCCTGGTTGGGATGACCTCCCCAACCAGGACCAGAGGGGGAGGCCCAGCGGCCAGGTCAGCTCTGGGTGGGGAGGGGAGGTCTAAAATCTGCTGTATGAGGGGTTCCGCTGGTTCAACGAAAGATGGTGGTGTTGTCTTTTTCGGAAATAATTTTGTATACAGTTTCCGGTCATTCCTTCTAGGGAACTGAGGGGGAGGAAAGGGTCTGTAAAGGTCTTGGGCCCAGAGAGCTCTGCTCCCAGGCATCTGTATTCTCGGTGGAAGGGAGCCTATCCCGAGAGCATGGATTCTTAGGGAGCCTCAGTTTCCCTACCTGCAGAGCTGGCATGCAGGTGGAAAATCCTGTTGGAAAAGCACATATTCAGAGTCTCCAGGCACCTCCAAGTTGTTTTGGCTTCTTAAGAACGTTCCTGTTCAGGTCCCCGCGTCACTACTGGTGGTGGTGATGTGGACCAGGGATGGAGTGGGCGCCGACAAACGTGGTGAGGGGCCTGGGTGCTGCCCCCGGGGGCTGGAGTCGGTGCAGGGGCCGGGAGGCCGGTGAGGAAAGTGGGAGTCGCACATACCCAGCGGGCCTCCGCTCCTCGCTGCTCCGGCTGGCCCTGCAGCGTGGTCACGTGCTGACGGCCCCATGTTCCTCGGGAGCTGGTTTGGGGCAGGACGTGAGGTGGAGGCCCAGAAGGACACGGTGACAGGTGACCGGGGCCGTCTGAGCAGGGTGGTTGACTTTGCTGGAGCCCCTGGGCGGAGTGTCTGTGCTGCGGGGAGGGAGAGAGCAGCTCCTGCTGGGGGCACTGAGGCTGGGGGTCCCATGGGGGTGGGCTCCATGCCCCTCCACAGGGAGTCTCTGGGAAGTTCCTGCAGCAATCGTGCCCCGCCCTGGTAGGCTGCGTGCTTGGAGGACCCTGTGGCACCCAGGCTGGCCCAGGCTGACAGGTTGGTGACTGCACAGTTGGAATTCAGGATGCTGCTCTCAGCTAGGGTACAAGGAGTTTGGGGAGACCATCTCAATACCCCCCCCAGCCCAGCCCCCAGGAGGAGCCTCGTAAATATTGACCAGACTGGGCCCCTTCCCTTTTCCCTCCCGTTGCCCCCTGCCCACTGGTTGTATGTACACACAAAGCACAGAAAATCATTTTTATTTAACTGAGCGATGTGTCAGAACCGAAGATATCATGTTGGGGAGTGACTGTGCTTGGGGACCGGGGGGAGCAGAGTCAGAAGTGTGGATGCCAAGGTCATGGCCTTGGAGTGGTGGTGGGGGCAGCGGGGTATATCTGGAGAGGAACAGCTGGTTCAGGTGCCCCAGAGAAGACTCCCGGGGCCCCGCCCCTCACGGCAGTGGCTGTGTGCCTCTGCCTGCTTCAGCTTCCTCCTGGGCGGCCTCCCTTCCCTCCCCCAAATGCCCACTTCTTGGTCAGGGAGGAGTAAGATTACTGTATCTTCTGAGACCCATCCAGGGGCCACTGCCGTGTGCAAAATGGTTGCCTGTCAATGCAAGTGACATATATTTCGTGACCCCCTCCCTCCCCAGTTCTGAGCCCCGGGCAGGAAAACAGAAAGCTCCATCGGGCAAGTGGTGGTTGGCGGGAGTTCCCCTGTGCCCCTCCAGGTGGTCTGAGCTCTGGGGAAGCTTGAAGGCTGCAGGCAGGTGGAGTGATGTCACCGCCGGCAGAGCCCAGGTGCCCAGGCGACCAGGCCGCTCACAGCAGGGCCCGCGCCCAGGTGTGGGCTGCCCTCTTCCCATGTGGGTCGGGCCCACTCCACACGCTCCAGCTCCTCCTGCTCCTCGGGGGCGTTGGCCAGACCTAAGCCCCGCCCCCGCCGCCCACTCCTCACCGAGCGCTCCCTCCGTCCCGCCCCCCCGCTGGCCCCTCCCCCCGCTGGCCCCTCCTCCTGCCTCCTCTAGGTTTCCTACCCCCGTATCCCCACTGGCTGGGCCCCAGCACTGCCTCCCCTGGCTCTTCCCCCCACAGGCCGCGCCCCTGCTGCCCTTGCTTCCTGGCTGGACCCTTACCCAGCAGGGCCCCCTCCTCCAGCTGGGCCCCGCTCCTGCTGGACCCCCTCTCCAGGCCTCCTGCCCTTGCGGCCCTCCGCCAGGCAGCCGGGCCGGTTACCCAGGCTGGCCCCTCTGGCCCGCCGGTACCTCCCTCCTCCTCCCCCATCTTGACTGGGCCCTGTCACTTTGTTTGCTCACCTGCTGGTGCTTGCACCTGCTTTGGCTGACCCAGGGCTGCTAGGTGGGGGCTGAAAGGGGGAGGGAGATGGGTGGGACTTCCTGGCTCACTCCGGGCAGTGCGAAGGCGAGGAGTGGGTTTCTCTTGGTTGACAGTGACCCCAAAGCCAGCCTCCTTGGCTTTGGCTGGACACCCTTTCCCCAGGCCTCTGGTCGCTAGGCAGGCCTCAGCTCTTTCCCCCTTGGGCTTCCCGTCACTCTGCACACTTAGGCCCTGACACTCCCTGAGCCTCAGGTGTTGGCAGGTGTCCCCTCCAGGCCTCCGGGCCTGTGTCCAGTGGGCACCCCGCTGGGAACGCCCGATTCCTACCGCCACATGTCTCTGGCTTCCCTCCCCATAACCTGGTCTGTGTCCTTGGAGACTCCTGTTAGCCCCCCTCCAGAGCAGCTGGCCCTCCCTTGCAGAAGTCCCTGGAGTGGCTCAGGCCAGGGCGGAGGAATTGGGCTGATGGGAAATGGGTTCTGGACACCGGGACACATCCCAGCTTCAGGCAAGGGCTGGCATCTGCTCGAGGCAGAGTCCTGGGGACTTTTGTTTGCTGCCCCAGTGAGTGGCGAGGTAGGGGTGCTGCTGCCGCTGCAGGACCCAGGGACTGTGCGTGGGCTGGAGTCTGGCCCCACTGGTGGACCCGGTGGGGTTGCCCTCTCCGGACAGCTCTGTGATCCACGCTCGGGGGTCAGGCCCCGGGCTAGGGGCTGGGGGCCCAGTGGGAATGTTCTAGGAATTACTGTCTGTGGGGGGACACTGACCAATACCTAGAGCTGCAGTCTGTGGCGGCCGGGGGCGGGGGAGTCCGTGTGACCTTCAGAGGCTTGTGAAGGGGATAGGGCAGACGGAGGGCTCTGGGTGGCTTCCCGAGGCCAGTGTGCTCCAGCCAAGATCCCGGACAGGGGAGGCCTGGGGCTCAGTCAGGGAAGTGGGCGTGCAAGAAAGGGCAGGTGTGGGGGCACATGGAGCATTTCCTGTTTCTTTGGAAAACGGTGCTGGACCCTGCAAGACTTTTTAGCGGTGGGGTCTGAACAGGTTTATTCTTGGGGGGGTCCCTGGGATGAAGTGGGGAGCAGGGGTCCCACGAGTGGGTGTGGGTGCTGCTGCCTGGCTCAGACCAGAGCTGTGTCTTTGGGGAAATGTCTCCTTCCCACGGTCCCTCCTGCTGTGGGAGCTGCCCGCCTGCCCTTCCCAGGAGCCGAGGGTTCCTGGGCGATGCCCTTCCTTCGCCTGTCCCCTCTCTGAGGTCCGGAGGGCCAGGGCTCAGCTCCCAGGTGGACGGACAATCTGGGCTGTGTTTTTGCAGACTCAGAGTCCAGAAACGTCCTCGTCGTGTTTCCTGACTCCGGTGGGGCAGTGGGCTTGTGTGGAGGGTTGGGTGGAGCCCCCGTCTGTGGGACCTTGGGGGGGGTACTTGCCCCATGCCTGGGTTTCCCCAGAATGGAGGCTCCTTGGCTTTGTGGGAGCAGGTGCATCTTCAAGGCACCGTCCTGTCCCCAGGGCGTGGGGCCAGAGCTCAGCGCGGTGAGAGCTACGTCTGGTGACCTTTGAGTTTTGTGACTCCCCGAACCCGTGTCTGGTCTTGGTCAGAGGGTGAAAGAGACGCCGAGGTTGTGGGTGGCGAGCAGCCTGTCTGGACTGGGACAGACCCCGTGTCACCCAGCTACAGGGGCCTTGGTCCCACTTAATAGTGGTCATGGGCAGCCCCTTGTCTGGCACATGTACACACGTGCACACACGGACACACATGCAAACACATGTACCTACAAACAGTCCTACACTCACGCTTCATGCACGTGTCCTCACGCTTGTCCACCTGCACACACCAACACACCCACTGGCACACCCACAGGCACGTGCTGTTGCACACCACATGTCACCCCTACGTATTAGCATTGCCGCGCTCTCACGTGGAGGGTATGAGGCGCAGGGTCCCCCCAGTCTGTGACCTTGGGTGGCATCAGAGACCACCCAGGAAGTGAGCCAGCCTGGGCTTGGCTCACTCCCTGGGATCCCTCAGCAGCTTGATCAGGACCCTGTGGTCCTGTAGCAGCCGCACCACCCACGGGGTCACCATGGGCTGCTCCTACCCGGTGAGGCTCCCCTCCCAGCCTCAGGGTGGGGGTAGTTGGGTGAGTGGGCTAGAGCATGGGGAGAGTGACGAGGGCCAGGCCCCCTGCCCGGCCTGGGTCCCTGACCCTGAGGCTCCCATCCCGTGTCCCCCACCCCCGATGCACGGCGCGAGGGTGGGGCCAGGCTGTCCCTTACCACCATACCTGGTCCTCCCTGGATCCTCCCCTTTTCCCTAGACCCCGGACCCCGTGCTCCTGGACTGGGGGTGGCAGGATCTGCTTTGATCTCTGGGGTGCTAGGGTCCAGGCTGCCTCCAGCCCTCACTGGGAGGAAGGCACCCAGCTGATGAGGGAGGGGCTTCCTGCTTCCCAGTGCTGTCTGCGTGGGGCCTGTGTGTGCACACGTTAGTGTGTGTGTACGTGTGTGTACATGCATGTACAGCCGAGCACACGTGTAATGCGTGTGCACCTCGGGGGGGCACATGGATGAGTTTTGGGCACATGTGTGTGCAGCCGAGTGTGCACATGAGTGTGTCCACACACACGTGTGCATGTGTGTGTGTTGGTAGTGTTTGGAGGCCTGAGTCCCACCGAGATCTGCAGGGTCTGGATATGTGGATTTGAGGCTGCTTACTGTCCCCTCCACATCCAGGACCCACCTTGCCCCAGCCCAGCTTTGTGGCGGGTCTGTGGGCCTATAGCCTGGGTGGAGGGACAGCAGCAGGGCCTTCGGGAGTCTAGGTGTGGAGTTAGGGGCACTCCCTGTGGTGGGGAATGGGGCTGGGAGGGGAGCCTCACCGGGTAGGAGCAGCCCATGGTGACCCCGTGGGTGGTACGGCTGCTACAGGACCACAGGGTCCTGATCAAGTTGCTGAGGGATCCCAGGGAAGAGACCCGGGTAAGGGGGACGGGACGGCCGCGGAGGGTCCCGGGTGCGGGGGGGCGGGACGGCCGTGGAGGGACCCCGGCGCTCCTGGCACTCCTCCTGCCGCCTGGTGCGGACCTGTCCTCGGGAGGCCCTCCCTGTGTGCAGGCTTCCTAGCGCCTTCTGCCCGTCTGGCTGTGTGATCTTCGGGGCGGGACGCACACCTGCCCCGGCAGCCTCGTGGTGTGCTAGCATCTGGGTGAGGGCGTCTGCTCTGGAATGTTCTCCAGCCCCGTGCCACGGCGACCCCGCACGATGACCTTCTGTGCGGTTTTTGGTGTGCGTTTCTTCAGGGTCCTTTGCCTGGTTTCCCGTTTGAGGGAAGCACTCTCTTGTTAACGCCTTACCTTCCGGAGGCAGGGGGATCTGGAATCCTCACTCTGCACAAAGGACCAGACAGGGAGCACATTCCAGGATCTATCCATTTGGCCTGAGCTTTTCAGAGTGTCTCTGATGCTTATTTTGCACAGATCTTCACTTAATAGATGCCCCCCACGATCTGGCAGTGCCCTGGGGGGCCGTGGAGTGGGGCTCATTCCAAAGTCCATTGTGTTCAAGCATCAGACCTGGACAGTGACTGGAGAGCCTCTTTGTGGCTGGAGTGAGTGTCTGGGGGTCCAAAGGTTCATGAAGATGTTGAAACGTCCCTGGGCTGTGGCCAGGCCGTCGGGGACACAGACGCCCACCAGCCCCATGGCACTCTAGAGGGGGCCGTGCCCGAGCAGGCAGCTGAGCCGGGGCTGGGGTGAGGGAAGGCCCGCTCGCCAGGAGTCGCCCTGGTAAAGCCGTCAGGGATCACACAGGAAACGCCATCGTGACTTCGTCGTGGCCCCTGGGAATCTGCCTCGGGTGTGGTGGTCACAGCCCAGACGGTCCTCAGCTTCAGGGGGTGGGAGACCCAAGGCAGGAGCTCGCGAGAGCCTATCAGAATCGTTTTTTGTCTTTGTTTTTTTAAAAGAGCCTGTTTTTGTTCTATTTTTGTTATGGCAACTGCAAGCACACACCCAAGTAGCAAGGTCAACAGAGCGCTTTCTGGGGGGCCGACACCAGCGTGGACACCTGTCCGCGTCCTCCCCTTCCTCTTTTTGAGGATGCTAATCCCAGAACACTTTTATTAGTTGGACCACAGAGCAGCTCACAAGCAATGACGTGACTTGAGAAACACACTCGTGAGCAGAGGTGGGAGAGCCAGACCCGGAGCGCCACCCGGCCGGCCGGGAGCGCGGGGAGGCAGGACCCGATGGGGCCCCTGTGAGCCACGAGACGCTGCGTGGCTGGGGGCTGTGCGTTGAGTTAATAAACGGGATGCCCCGTGTGAGGTGGGGGCTCTGGTGTGCGGGCAGAGCTCCGCTCCCTTTGTCTTGGGGACGAGCTGGCCGAGTGAGGGCGAGCCCGCCAGCCCGCCAGCCCGCCAGCCCGCGCTGCCGGCAGGGGAGACTCTCACCCCGTGCCGGGCAGTTCTGCGTGTGCCCGCGGCTGTCTATGGCCAGGGCCCTTCCTCCGAAGCAGCCTGGGGCTCCTGGGCTGGGCTCGGGTGGCCCACGTGTGCTGGGGCACCTCTGTCTGGACGGCTGCGCACTCACCTGGTCCAGGGGCTGTCCCAGACAGCCTGCTTGGTAACCTCTGCCGTGGCCTTCCTGTGCGAACAGTGACGTCACTGTCCCCGTGGACCCCCGGACCGGGCCTCTCGGGAGGAGGGCCCACGGTGGGCTCTGGGCTCTGTGTGGTCCGTGATGTCTCCTCCCCTCCCACTCCTGATGCCGCAGCCTGTGGTCACCTTCATTTCTGCGAAGCTCTCAGTGACCCTTACCCGCCTCCCTCCTCGTTTCTGCGTGGCAGGTGCTAAGCCACACGGCCACCATCTCCTGCACGCCTGTGGCCACCAGTTCAGACAGTGACTCTGGGGAAAACCTCCGGAGTGGTGGGTCTGTGTCCTTAGGTGGCTAGGGGGTGTGACAGTCTACTCTCTGGGAAGATAAGGGGGCACCCGGTTTCAGTGGTTGACCCGGAGAAGCAAGCCCTGGGGGTTGGTGAGACAGGTGCTTGGCCGATGCCCCACCCCATCTTCCCGAAGCATGCCTGCTCTCCAAAGACCTCCCGTCTGAGGAAATCCCTCTGAGGGGCTCCCCTGTACCAGGCGGGGGAACCCCGGCTCCCTGGAGGCGGCCCCGTGGGACATCTGAACATGGAGTTTGTTGGTGAGGACGCCCCTAGGACACCCTAACTGTGGCGGGTTAGAGCCCCTCCTACCAGGGTAGCTCTGTAGTCAATAGACATGGGGGGGGGGTTCCTTGGGGGGGGGCACGGGGGACCAGGGACCCGGCTCTCGGCTGTTCACTCCGCTTGGGAGGAGCCCAGACCTTGGCAACGAACAGACCAGCGGTTTGTGCCCAAGGGACTCCTCGTTCATGTCTGGGACCTCACCCCAAAGCTGGGAGGAGGGAAGCTAGGAGCATGAGAAATCTCTCCAGAGGGAGGTTTCCACTTCCTTATGGTTTTTATCTCAAGGGCTGGGGCTCAGCGTTTGCTTCCTTTAGAAGGCGACTGCTGGTCTCCCGCGGAAGCCCCTCGGATGCCCCCTCCCGTTGGCCCCCGTGGCCCAGCTGCCTCCTCCAGCGCCAGTCCTCCAGGCCTCGTGTCTGGCCAGTGGCCAGGTCTCTGCTCCGCGTGCATCCCACATCAGTCCATCCGTGTCCGTGGTCTGCTTACGTTCTTCTTGGAGCCCCGTATCGTGTGTGCTTCCTGACTCCCCAGAACTTGTGACTGGCTCCTAAGCCTGCGTCCCCTTGTCCTGAGGGCATTTGCTTCCCCGGTCCCGGTTGTCTCTCCTCCGTCACTCTTGGCCTGGCGCTGGGCCCCCCTCCCACTCGGGCCTTGCCCGTCCTGGGCCTCCTCACCCCCAGCCTCTACTCCTGTCCTGAGGGGGGGCAAGGGGAGCGTGAGGCCGTGGCCATCTCCCCACTGGCGACAAGCCTGGCAGCCCTGAGGCCACGGGACCCCCGAGGCCCATCCATCCAGTGCCTGGATCCAGAGATGGCTCGGAGGGAGCTGGGGTTCCCTGCTCGTGTCACTCTGTCAACCGCGTCTTCCCTCACTATGGTGGGCTCTGTGTCAGGGCTCTGTGAATTCCAGAAGCCACGCACGCCTGGCTCCCGGCACTCCCGGGCCACGGTGTGTCTAGTCGGTCTGCAGACACTTCCCACTCACGCAGGGCCCACGCCTGTCAAAGTTCTGGGTCCCTGCTCCATCCTGGGCGTGGCAGGGCCTGAACAGTAGCTAGTGGGTGTGATTTATTTTATTTTTTCTTAATATTTTATTTATTTATTACAGAGAGAGAGAGGGAACACAAGCCACGGGGGAGCTGGAGAGGGAGAAGCAGGCTCCCCGCTGAGCAGGGAGCCTGATATGGGGCTCAATCCCAGGACGCTGGGATCATGACCTGAGCCCAAGGCAGATGCTTAACCAGCTGAGCCCCCAGGCGCCTGGCTCATGGGTTTTAAAGCTAGATCTTTGGCTGAGTTATTTATCTCAAAACTTCTTGGTGATTGTGAAGTTCAAGATGACGCCTCTGGCCAGCACAACCCACACCTCTCTGGGGCATCTGTGCAGCACACGCTTTATGGAACAGGTGTGTGTTCAGATGGTGCGCGTGGCCTCTGGGGGCAGGGGAGCCGTGTCCTGCAGGCACAAAGCCCATGTGCTGAACCAGGTAGGCATGGAGGGAAGGCACCTGTCCCTATGCTCCAAGAGCTCCAGGACCCTGCTGAGTGGCAGGGGGAGGCTTGGGGGTAGGTTGGGTGGCCCGGGCTGCTGGACCAAGGCATGGTTCCAGGGGCGGAGCTCAGAGAGGCTGGAGGTGGGGGTGGGGGGCAGGGAGTCCTGGCGGGGACGCCGGACGATGAAGCGTTGGGCCAGTGTTCAGAATTCCTGGTGTGCACCACAAGCTCATGTGGCCAGGGCTGCCAGCTCTGCCAGAGAACTTGGCCGAGAGCTGGCGCATGATCTCAGCTCCGGCTCGAGGGCAGTGGGGGAGGGCCTCACCTCCGGAGAGCAGTTCCGTCTGTTCCTGAATGATGGCAGAGGTTCTGCTCTGCAAGCCAACCATGGGCATACGAAGGGCAGGGTCAGAGGCGTACCCGCCGGGATCTTTGCCCACCACCCCGAGGGCGACGGAGTAACACAAGTGCGTGGAGTGCCACGGAAGGATCACGGTTGCGGGGAACCCCGTGGGCTGCTGTGTCCTCCAGTGATCGGAGCTGTGCTTCTCAGTACTGTCCCTGACCGGCAGCGCGGATGCCTGGGAAACCCCCAGCCTGGCAGCTCAGGGCACGAGCCCCAGGCACAGGTGGTCTTCTGCTGTCCAATAACTACCGCCTAACCTTGGCCTTCAAACGGTGGCCCTTAACCTCTTGGCTGGGTCTGTAGCTCCGGGATCATGGTGGGAATGGAATCATTTCCACATGCTGGACCCAGTCCTATTCATTTTTCATCCCCCTCAGGCTCAACTCAGAGCTCATGTCCCCCCACACGGTCATGGCCAGGGCGGGAGGGGTCTGCCCGCCACGGTGGGTGTTGGGACAGTTCATGCTGGTTGATAACAGGGGTCCCAGGCACCTGTCGGCTTCTCCCATCCCTGTGCCAGCTCTCCTGATCATTTGAGGGACCCAGGTGCCACTGCGAGGTGGGGGTTGACTGCGTTGGCTGATGAACCTGTCCAGCCGTGCACACCTGTCTCTGGGCGATCCCCTCATTTCCCCCTCAGTGCCTGTCCCCCGGGAGTCTGCCCAGGTCCACAGGGCAGGGGTCTGCTTTGACCCATCCCTGCCCCTCCTGGCAACACAGGAGGGACCCTGAGCAGCTATTCCTGCCACACGTGCTCCCTAGACCCTGTGTGCCCCGCTAACAAGCCAAGGCTGCTTCTCTTGGTCAGCACGCAGTGGAGCTGATGGGAACAGGACTTCCTGCTGAGGCAGCGGAAGACCACGCTTTCCAGTCCCGTGGTTCCCATGCTCTGCAGTCAGGCGGGAGGAGGACAAAAGACGCTGAAATGCTGTGGGCTGCTTTTCCTGCAGCAAACAGGCACCCTGCTTGATGGCTTCTAGAGGCTTGATCGTTCACAGTGATGCTGGTTCCCTGACCAGAGTCCTCTTCCCCATGAGCCACGTCCATTAACGCTTCAGACATGTCCTGAGTAGTTCCCGGACAGGTCGGTGTGATACCCACACAGCATGCGAGTTTGAACAGCCTAGAGCACACGCAGGTTCAAAGCTCAGCTCATGTTTTTGAGTGGTTGGATGAATGAATGTAGGCATGTATAGATGGATGGATGATGGGTGCATGGATGGATGATGGGTGCATGGATGGATGGATAGATGGATGATGGATAGATGGATGGGTGGATGATGGGTGGATGGATGGATGGATAGATGGGTGCATGGATGGATGGATGGATAGATGGGTGCATGGATGGATGGATGGATAGATGGATGATGGGTGGAGGGATGGATGGATGGATGATGGGTGGAGGGATGGTGGGTGGGTGGATAGATGGGTGTATGGATGGATGGGTGGATAGATGGGTGCATGGATGGATGGATAGACGGGTGCATGGATGGACGGGTGGCTGGGAATGGATGGATGATATGGATAGATAGATGGTTAGATGGGTGGTTGGAAGGATAGATGGATGATACGGATGGATGGAGAGTTGCATGGATGGGTGCATGAAGGATGGATGGAAGGAAGGATGATATGGATAGGTGGGTGCATGGATGGATGGATGAGTGGGTGGATAGAAGGAGGATAGACGGATGGGTGGGTGGAGTTCTTCCTGGGGTGTCCTTCATAGCCCACATAGGAAGGGTGGGGATGCAGGTGGAATTGAGAGTCTCTCTGTCTTGTAGGCCTGCAGGGGGGGCAGGCAAGGAGGGCTTGGGAGGGACAAGGACCTGCCCCCCTTCCCGAGTGCTGATTGCTGACCCCAGGGCTGTGAGATCTGGTCCATACATGCACGTGTCTGCGCACCATGTTCCCACGCCACCCGTGGCTCCCCCCAGGCTCAGCCTGCTCAAGAAGCCACATCACTTCACATGTCAGGCTGCATTGAAGACTTGCCTCTGTGTGCCTCTGTGGGTCATGGGAAAGCTGGGGTCACTGTCCACCCACCCACCTGACCACAGGTGTGAGGACTAGAAAACATCTTGCGGGGTCCCGTCTGGACAGCTCAAAGCAGGTGGCAGTGCCGACCTCCCCTTGCTAGCAGCGTGGCTGGGTCTGGCCCCTTGCCACCCATGTCCCCTTAGCTATTCATTCAACAAACACCATCGCGCCGGGTTCACAAGAGGCTCCATCCTAGTCTCGGGGGTCCATTGGTGGGCCCAATAGGCCGAGAACCTCTCAAGGGTCAGACAGTGGGCAGGGAAGGTGGTAGGTGAGTGAACCCTCATGTGTTGGAAGCTGGTTAACTGCTGTTGCAAATGACAGAAGGAAGGAGTGAAGAGCCAGCTCCCAGGAAGCTCCGTGACGCACATGGACTCAGGGTCCATTACTCAGGGTCACGTCTGAGCTGAACATCTGGAGGCTGGGTGTGAACCGGGCACTGTGGGACGAGGACCCCTGCCTAGGGAGAGGCTCTGAGCAAGGCAGGCCAGGCCAGGGGTGCACGAGGTGGACAGAAGGCTAGAGGCCCAGGGAGCCTCTGGGCCAGGCGGCTGGAGCACAGACAGGCCCATCTGACCCTGGGCTGCTCAGAACAGGGGGGTCTCGGGTGAGTCAAAGGCCCTGTAGCAGCACAGTGGGAGGTGTCGGGAGTGGGCAGGCAGCCCATCTGTGGAAGGCGGAGCCCCAAGGGTGTGTGATGGTGGAAATGGGCCGTGCCTCGGGGTTCTGGGGCTCTGGTCAGTTGAGGCAGGAGTGGCTGCTGAGGTGAGTTGTGGGAGGGGTCAGTGTCTATCCCATGCAGGGCTGAGTAGACACCCAGCAGGAGAGGTGCGGTGGGTGGGGTGGGGCCAGGCCGAAGGTGTGGATTGGGGGTTTTTGGCCCAGGGATGAGGTCCCAGGTGGAGCAGGTGGTGTTGGGTGGAGAGTCTCCAGGTGTGTGGCACAGCCCAGAGGGGCCTGGAAGAGGCCAGAAGGGCGGGCTGAGCACTGGGACCTGAGCCTGGGTTCAAAGCCTGGATAGCTGTGAGGGAAGGTGGGCTGGTGTGGCTAAGGAGGGCTGAGGCCAGGTGCGTGGGGCAGGTGCATGAAGGCCAGGTGCGTGGGGTGGGTGCATGGAGGGCAGGTGCGTGGGGCAGGTGTGCTGAGGCCAGGTGCATGGGGCGGGTGCATGGAGGGCAGGTGCATGGGGCAGGTGTGCTGAGGCTAGGTGTGTGGGGTGGGTGCACGGAGGGCAGGTGCGTGGGGCGGGTGAGTGGAGGGCAGGTGTGTGGGGCGGGTGCGTGGAGGGCAGGAGTGCAGGGCTGCAGTGTGTGCACTGGCCCCTTCAGCCCTGGGCCTGCCTCTCCTCAGGTCTGTCGTGTCTGGAGTGGATGCTGGTGGGAGCGGCGAGGACCAGTCTTTGGCCCGAAACCGTGGGGTCGTGTGGCCACGTGCCATGGGCTCTGGAGGTATTGGTTGGGGCTGCAGCTCAAGAAAGAGGCCAGGGCACATGGCCTTGCTCCCTGGGACCCCCTCTCCTAGAACCCTGCCAGCGGAGCGCTGAGCAACCAAGGCAGGAGCTCAGTGCGTGAAGGTCAAGGAGGGGCCTGGAGCTCCCAGGGGTAGCATCCCAGGGTGTGACCTGGTGTCCTGAGTCAGGTGTGGGGTCAAGGAGTGGTGGAGGTGGCAGCCCTCACGTGGCCGGGGAGCAATGAGGAGGGGCTGGGCCTGGCAGCCCTGAGACCCCCAGAGTGAGCAGTCGGAACGTGTGGGGAGTCAGGAGGGGGGCTGGGTTTCCTCAGAGCAAGGCGGGGAGGAGGGGGCCTGGCATGGGGCGAGCAGCGTCTTAGGGTAAGGACCTCCACAGGCCGAGCTTGGGGTCCCCTCGCCTGTCTCACCCGCAGCGATCCCTCTGGCTGCTGATGTGAACCGATGCCCTGCCTAGGCCACCTGGTGACTCTGGGCACGCTTCTCTGCATTGTCACCCTCGTCACTGATCCTTGAATAGGTGGCTGGTGGTGAAACCTCTCTGTGACCTGTTGGGAGGTGGCTGTGCCTGATCACGGGGCTGGGGGTGAGTGAAGGAGGGAGGGGAGGGCAGGTGAGCAGGCAGGCACTCAGTGACCCGCCGGTTGGGCCTCAGTTTCCCTGGTGGGTCCTCATGGCCGGAGGGAAGGGAAGGAGTGATGCAGGTGTGTGCAGAGGGGTGATCCGGTCTGCCCTCACTCTGCTGGCCGCTTGTCCCTTGACCCCACGGTCTGCCCCGTGGCCTGTGTCCCACCTCTGCCCCACCT
Organism: Ailurus styani; assembly: GCA_002007465.1. Taxonomy (NCBI): domain Eukaryota; kingdom Metazoa; phylum Chordata; class Mammalia; order Carnivora; family Ailuridae; genus Ailurus; species Ailurus styani. The sequence continues at coordinate 1,111,744 of LNAC01000184.1, forward strand.
GTCTGGGGACACCACCTTTCCCCACTCCCACTCCTGGCCAGCTGAGGCCTTTCTTTCTGGAAAAGCCGTGTCTGCCGGTCAGGGAGCGTGACTGGTGGCCTCCAGGCCCCAGTGTGGCGCTGTCCGCGGTGCTGACCCTTCTGCGTGGAGGCGAGCGGGGG
>LNAC01000184.1:1112296-1129645 GCA_002007465.1 Ailurus styani
CGTCTCAGGAGGGTTGATGCCGGGTCCTGGGAGGACTTTCTGTGTCTCTCTGGTTCCCTTGCCTTCCAAACGTTACGTTGAGGCTGGGCGGGGGCACGCAGAGCCAAACCGATCACGTGTCGACCGGGAACCACCATGTGCTCCATGTGGTTATGTGGGATTGTTTGGCCGTTTGGAAAAGTGCCCACGATGGTGCTTGTGGGTGTTTTAACCATGCGCGGTATGCGTTCAAATATTGACTCTGCAGAGCTGCCCTCCGTCCTCTCCCATGTGCCGGGCGGGCTGCCGCCTCTGACAAGCGGCTTCGTGAACAGTGTGCACCAATGATCCGCAGACAGAGCAGATGGCCCGAGGGGACAGAAACACAGCCCTGGTCACCGGGACATGGCACGGGCCCCCGGGACGGCCACGCTACCCCCCTCCCCCCAGGCCTGCTGAGAGGCTGGTACAGGCACCGCGGAAGCAGGTCCCCCCAGCCCGGCACCTGCTTCAGGCGAGGCGTGCTCCCGCAAGGGTGGGATAGCGGGTTTAGAGGGACGCAGGAGGATGGCCGGGTCACACGGGGACAGGTCACAGGAGGGGAGCCAGTCACACAGGGGCGATGGGCTCACCATGGTTATAGGACTCGGGCGGCTCCCTGGACCCTCACAGGGACAGCGGTTTTCCGACAGTGTGGACGGGGCGCTGTCCTGGTGGTACGTGCCCGCGTCCTTTGAGACGTGACCTCGGCAGGCGTATGTGAGCCTGGTGTCCCTGGCGTGCGGCGAGCTCTCCTGTGTTTTGGGGGAGGGTGGTTCTGTGCAAGGCCCTGGGGATTTGTGTCCCTGGCTTTCTCATGTCCTTGTCACCTTCTTGAACAGCTCTGCTGTCTGCAACCACAGCCCCGTGTGGCCCTCCTGAGGGACATGTCACCGAGGCTGTCACACTCCCCGCTCCTCTGTGCCATAGTCTGCCCGCCCAGTCTGCATCCCCCGCCTGCTCCCCGCCCCAGCCTCTGGCCACACCAGGTGCTGCGGGTTCTCTGTCCATGCAGCCTCGTGGCCTGGCCTCCCTTGTCCTGTTGCTTGTCCCGGGCAGGGCCCTCTGGCCAGGACCGCTGCCCACCTGCCTCCGTGTTTGTTTCATCCCATGTAATCGTGAGCGAGTCGTAGTGCCTGGTGGAGCTGCAGGGATGCCCAGACCCTGCAGGAAGTGCATGCATCCCTCCAGGCGTGGAAATCCAACCTCTTCATGGAGACTGAGGGCAGTGGCTTTGTGCGATGCTCATACATACTGCAGCCCCTCGGGGTGGTGGGCCTGGAGTCTGGGGCCCGGGTCTGTGCCGTGCCCTGCCGGTCCTGGGCCCTCGAGGGGTGGGACAGACCAGCAGAGGAGGCTGGGTGGGGAAGCAGGGTCTGGTCCTCCTGGGGTCTGCCACGACCAGTGGGGTGGTCATTGTGGGCTTCCAGGTGGTCTGGACTGGCCTGGAGTCAAGGCTGCTGAACGCTGACATCCTGCAAGGCCCTTACTGGTCCAGCAGGTGCGAGCCTCTGATGCTGGGCCGTGGCCAGTGCCCCAGGCAGGTCTTTCTCGCTGCTCCTTCCTTGATTCCCATCCTTAGAAGGGAGTGGGAGTCCAGGGGCGCGGGCCGAGCAGGGGGTTCTGGACCCTGCGTCCATTGGACGGTCACTCATCTCGAGGGCTCGCTTCATGCTCTGATGTGATGCGGTCCTTTCTTCCTTTTGCTTCTGATGTGCTTCCCCGTTCGGGAGCATCTGCTCTCTCCTAGCGTCGTGTTTTCCCGGAGGGTGTCCTGGGGCGGCCGTCGCGCACAGCCCAGCCCGGCGGCCTGAGCGGCACACGTCTGTCCCTCCCAGGCCTGGAGGCTGGACGTGCGGGATCCCAGAGCGTCCTCCCTGGGTCCTCCCAGGCTCATTCCTGCGTGCACGGCTGTGTCTTGGTCCCATTGTCTTAGGAGGACGCCAGTCACATGGCCCTCCCCAGGGACCTCGTTTTATTAAAATGACCTCTTGAAAGACCTTATGTCCCGAAGCAGCCACACTCTGGGGCACTGGGGGGCAGGCCTGCACGTGGACTTGGGGGGCGCTCCCCACATGCTGTTCTGCTCTATGACAGCGGGAAGCGGCCACTCACGGTGGGTCCGGCCGGCACGCCCACCACCCTGGGCAGCTCAGTCGTCACACGGGCTGCTCGTCCGAGGGTGTGGGAGCCTCTGCCTCGCTAGTGCCCCATGCGCATGGTGCTCTGTGTTCTGTCCCTTCCAGCTTGGTGCCAACGCCCTGCTCTTCCTCAGCGTGAACATGTACGGGGTGTTTGTGCGAGTCCTGGCCGAACGCTCCCAAAGGAAAGCCTTCTTGCAGGCCCGGAACTGCATCGAAGATCGGCTTAGGCTGGAGGATGAGAACGAGAAGCAGGTTGGTGAGGTGGGGCTTTCAGNGGCATGATGAGATGGATACCATGAAACAATCATCTCTAGATTACTAGGACATAAGAGAATATGAACAACAGGCTTATTTATGGAACTTCAGATCACAGAAGTGTCAAATATTTAAATTATATGGGAAACTTAAGTATATTCACAGGATTATTTTAAAGTAACCTAAACTTATTTTCTTACATATTATGTTGTTATTTTTTTCTGTTTATTTGCTTTTCTGCTAGTATTTTTTCTCTTAAAAAGGGTGCGGGGCAGGGAGCACAGGGTGGGGAGCACGGAAGACAGGGTGAGGACGGTTAGGGTCATCAGGCCCAGGTTGGCCCCCTCGGCAAGTCGGAGGAGTCCGGGCAGCTGCAGTGGGGCTCCCTAGATGTGGAGATGGAGGATCTGCCACCCTGTGAGGCCCCCCAGCCTCAGTTTCCCCATGGGTGAGACAGGTGTGCTCAGGTGACGCTGCGGGGCCGGGAGGACTCAGGGAGGGCTGCAGAGCTCACCCTGGGGGTTTGTTGCCCTGAGGGGGCAGAGCTGCTTGAAAGTACCGACTGGGGGGTGTTCTGCTTGTGGGGGGGCCGGTGTTGGGGTGGGATTCCGCTGGAATCAGCTTCTGCAGAACTGGGGGGTGGGGGCGATGAGGCAGGTCCTCGCCGGCCCTGGCCCAGGTGTGCTGGGCCCTGACCTGACGGCCAGAGTGACCCACGGGGAGGCAAAGCCTGCAGTGACCCTGAGGGTGTCCCTGTGATGGTGGTCATCATGACAACCCTGCAGCAGCAGCTGGGCCGTGAAGCTGGGGCGCACCGGGGCAGCGGGACCACCCAGCCCCGTTGAAAGGGTGAGCAGGACCCCTTCCTGCCACCCAGAGCCGCTGTCAGCCGCGTGTCCCCGGACTTGTCTGTGTCAGCGGTGTCTCCTGGTCTGCTCCCGGCTCCCGGGATGCACTGGGAGCTCCAGCCAAAGCCCACAACCAGGGGCGGGGGGGGGGGGGGGGGNNNGGGGGGGGGGGGGTGGTCCCAGGCTCTGCTTTACTGGAGTGTCGGTGGCCGAGCCTCGTGTCCGTGGGGGCGGCAGATGGGATTGCCGGGTACGCCAGAGCCCGCGGGGTTGCATATGCCAGGTGTGTAGTATGGGCTGCACGTTTAAGACATGCACACACGTGTGTTGATTTATAGATATTGTAACGATACCTAGTGTTGACAGTGAAGGTAGGTCGTGGTTCAGAAGCACGTGGCGTGTGTATGTCCAGATCGTGTGTGTGTATCAGTGGATGGACTTGACTATGGGGGTAACATATCTGTGAGTACGGGTATGTGCGTGCGTGTTGTATGCCACACGTGTGGACACACGTGCATTTGTACATGTCTGTGCGTACGTGTGTGTATGTGGGGCATGTGTGCAAATGTATGTGTCTCTGTGTGTATATACACATGTGGGTTTGCACTTGTGTGGACTCTGCTTGCTGAGGTGTCTGTACACGTGCGTGTGCATGTGTGTGTGTATATGGGGATCTGTGTATGTATGCACGTGCGTGTGTGGGTATGCATATGTGTGCGTGCACACCCACGTGCATGACTGCACACGCATGTATACATGTGTACACATGTACGTGGATGTCAATACAAACGTGTGCATGTGCAGTTGTGAGTATAAGTATGTGTGCATGCGTGTGTGCAGGTGTGCGCGCACATGTGTGTCTGTATAAATGTGTGGACATGTGCACGTGTGGGTGTCTGCACGTAACCGTGTACAAGTGTGTGGAAGCGTGCATGCAAGTGCGTGGCTGTGAGTGTCCAAGCATGTGCGTGTGCTTGCGTGCATGCACGTGTGTAGGATCGTGAGTCCTCGGGGGCTATGCCCTGAGCGTTTCTGCTGCCGGTATCCCCGCGGCCGACGGAGAGGCTCTCGCCCGCTGCTGAGACAGTCGAGTGCAGTGTTGTCGTCCCCTTCGGTGCCTCCCCTGCGTCCTGGAAGAAGCGACATTTGGGGCCCCCCCCGTGTCTTTCTGAATCTCCCTCTGCTTCTCCTCCTGGCTTCTCTCTCCTCTGTGTTTCCTTTCCAGTGTCTTTCCTTGCTCGGTGTGTGTCTGTTTTCACTTCTTTTGCGTCGGTTGCCTTTCCCATAGACCGCATAAGGTTCTGTCCCCAACGTGTCTCCCGAGGCTGCGTGCGGCTCTGAACTTGGGCTCGGCCGTGTCCGACACTACGGTGTGGCTGCAGTGTGGACTGCGCCTGCGTACACAGACTCCCAGGCATGTGCCCCGCGCGTGCCCCTGACCCTGGGAGCCAGCGGTCACGTGCACTCCCGCTGTCACGGGGCGGCGGTGCGGTCCCAGCTCGCGCGCTGTGCGTGGATTCCGAGCAGCTCCGCCAGCAGGGCCGTGTTTTCTCAGCCCAGTGAGCGGGGAGCCCAGACCTGCGGAGGCTCAGGGCTGGTGTTCTTACGTGGGAAGTCTGCAACACAGTAAACGTCACCCAGTCCCGCCAGCCCAGGGAGTGCTCTGTGTCCTGTAGGTTTGGCCTTTGAGCATCTTCTTTTCCCACATTGTTGTCACACTGGTGTCGGGATAATGACATTTTCTGCCTCTTTCCACCGACGGGACCACCGGTGCTTTAACTGTAGCTCGAGGGAGCTGCTCCTTCTCCGTGTGTGCGTGCGTGAGACTCTGTGCCCTCGGCACCGACATTGAGACCCCACGTGATAAAAATGTTATCCTCACGAGCATCTTGGTTCATGGAGACTGGACGTGTCCCTCGGTTAAGTTGCTGGGAGAGCAAATAGGCTGTCATTTCTTTCTCTGGGCCTGGGGGGTATTTTCCAAATAACGCTTCGCTCCCTTTTATCTCTAAATTATCCCCAGTGATGCCCACCAGTCCGTGGGTGGGGAGGCTGCAGAGGGCCCGGTGGTCCGGGTTCCGGGGCGCGGCCCTGGCGATGTCCACCCCACACGGACTGTTAGGACTGTGCCTCCTGGCCACTCAGGAATGCAGATGGCTGCTTGTCCACATGCTTGCATGCTTCTCCGTGGCGTGTGCATTTGCATCCCTCCCGCTTCGTGCTCGCACTGTCCCCACGGGTGCGAACGAGCCGCTCACCGTGGAGAGGCTGGGGCTTCTTCAGGAGGGATCCCTGTCTCCCCAGCTCTGTTTCTCTGGCTTGGCTTTGCTTTGTGTAAGAATGCACGTGTTCCTATTTTCAAACCTATCAGTTATTTCTCTTGGTGGTTTCATCTGGTGCTTTGGGAACAGGAGGGTATGTGTGGACAGGTCAGTTCTGTGTGTCCCTGGCCTCCCAAGACTGGGTGAGTCAGGACTGTGACCTGCACGCCTTTCCTGTTGGAGCCTAGGGGTTGGGTCCGTCACACGGCAGCGGCTCCCTGGGCAGCTCCGTCCCCTGTCCTCGGGGTCGCTCCCTGCCTCCAGCTGGTCTGGCTGTGTTTAGCTCCTGAAGCCCAGTCTCTGGGACGGCTCAGACAGGCTTGGCCTCTCGGGGGTTCATAAGTACCTGTAGGCTGCACACTGCCTGGGCACCGCCTGGCAGGCCCAGGGCAGCGGGAGTGGCCAAGGCTCTGGGTTACAGGTGAGGGACACCCGACCACACAGGCTGCTCACAGTCGGTGTGTGTTTTCACGTTGTGACTCAATTAGCAAAGAATCCAGTTTAACAGCAGCTTCTAGGGCCTTTTCCAGACCCCGAGCTGGTAAGAGGGCACCCTGGTGATGTGTGAGGGGAAACGGGCAGATGCTCCCCACTTCCAGGAGGGGGTGCTGGGGCCACACCCCTGTTCTGAGAACGGGTTTAGGGGGTATGCCCCCGTTCTGGGAGGGGGGTCTCGGGTGATGTACCCTGATTCTGGGAGGGGCTCCCGGGGGACACACCCTGATTCTGAGAAGGGGTCCTGATGGGACACCCACTGATTCTGGGACGGGGTCCTGCCAGGAATGCACCCTGATCCCGGGATGGGGTCCTGGGGAGAATGCACTCTGATTCTGGGAGGGGGGTTCTGGGGGACAGGTTGTGGTGCTGGCTGGGGAGTCGAGCTCTGGAATGACCACTGGATGGTGGCAGGTGAGCCCACTGGCTTCTGCAGGGGGCGGCAAATGCGGGGGGGGGGTCTAGGAATGGGGTCTTGGGTGATGTGAGCCGGGAGGAGCATAATCAGAGAACCAAGGCCAGTGTGCACGGTGCGTGGTGGTCGGGGCGGGGAGGCCTTCACTTGTGGCCTCAGCTGCGAGGACACGGGAGACAAGGGAGGGTGGCAGGAAGGTGTGTGCACGCAGCCGTGTGCGGGAGCTCTGACGGGTCCTCGCAGGAAGGAGAAGGGGTCAGGCCGAGGTGAGAACTTGGAGGCCGGGGCGGGGGGCCCGTGAGTGTGCACAGAGCAGGGCCGAGGGGGGAGACTTCCAGGAGCAGGAGACACGTTGGCGGCGTGTCAGAGCGCTAAACCGGGTGCTCCACCCTCCCCAGGGCTGTGCCCCCAGGACAGACCTGGCTTGGGGGACAGCAGGCTTGCAGGAGGGGGCGGGGGTGGAGCAGGGCCCATGCTGAGGCGCAAACCTCTGGCGTTAGAACCTGTCTGTCCCAGCGGCGCAACAAGACACCTGCGATGCATGGTTCTGCTCCAGAATCCAGGGCTGGCCGGCTCTGGTCTACGATTTGCAGATCTGATGCCAACACCTTCTTGCTCCACGTTGGTCAGTTCTGCTGTGGGGTGGGTGTTCGGTGCCTGGGACGCCCCCGGGGAGAACCTGCTGATCGCTCCCCTCCCCCCACGTCACTTAGAACTAACAGCCTTGTGTTTGCGGAGACAAAGCTAGAAGAAAGTACAGCTGCTTTGCTTGCAGAACCTGAGTGAGCGTTCCTGCCCTGCTGGTGGAGACACGGGGTCTGGGCGAGGGTGGGCAGGGCTGTCTGCCGCAGTGGATGCCTACTCCACTTCTAGAAGCTTCTCTGTCGTACGTTGGAGAAGCTCCCTGAGTTGTCAGTGTCCCCGAGGCGCTGGGAGGGACTTGGGTGTGTGGAGACCACCCCTCCCACCAAATCAGCAGGGACACGGGCCGCTAAGGCCCCTGTGCAAGGTCATGGCCAAACACAAGGAGTGCGTGATCCAGAATGTTCTTCCTGCCCGAGTTCTCACTCCAATTTCAGGCTTCTGTGTCATGGTCCAGCCTGTAAGGACTTTATTCTGTTTTACAAATCTGGGGCTGGCTCAGAGAATTTCTGACTCAGGAGGGAAAACGAGGTAGAGAGTAGCTGGTGGCAGAATGGGCACAGTGGAGGCTGAAGCCCAGGGCCCCCCAGACCAGCCACGTTTCTCCTTCCCAGCCCCGTGTGCCCTGAGCCACGCTGGGCTTGGCTTACAGATGCCCGAGCTCAAATCCTCCAAAAGGACTTGGAGGGCCTTTTAACAGGGCTTTCACTTTCAGAACAAAAGTGTCCAACGTTGGGTCTTTGAAACAGAAAAGCCTTAGAGCGACAGATCGGGAAGAAAGGACAGGTACACAGAGGTCTCAGGGACGGGAAATGCGGCCGCAGACAGAGCCGGGCTAAAAATAGATACGAGGGAAACACTCAGGAGGCGTTGATACCAGAATATTTGAAAACTTAGACGAGAGGTACCAATTCCCACAAGGTGTCTACTCCTGAAACTGATCTGAGAAGCAAACAAAGGGTTTGGAAAGCCCGTGACCGCTGACTTGTCGACTTGGCACGAACAGTCATCTCTCAGTTGGGCGGTTGACCTGTGAGCCATGTGGGCATCCAGGGAAGATGCCCTTCCCGTCGACACTGTCCCTGGGACGCTCGTGCGTGGTAAACCCTCCAGAGCTGCCGACTCGCAGGTTGCACGCACACACGGGGAGTGCTCCCTGCTCCCAGGGCCGTGTTTGTGGGTGCCGTCACCCCGGGGCTCTTGGTCTCCTGGTGCCGAGTGGGGAGCGAGTTTTGTCTGGACCCCTTACCGCATCAAGGTGTCATGTATGGGGCTCTGCAGGGGCTGGTACGACCCCCGTGTTGTGGTCCCCATGACTGCCCGGACTCCACGGAAGCAGAGCAGAGGCCCCAGCTCTCAGCCCCACACCCCTGCAGTACCCCTGGCTCAGGCCTGCACCAGACCTTCCGACTTGGGCCGTGGGGCGGGGCCAGCACGGGATGCCTCAGTCCCTCCTCCAGCGCGGAGCCAGCTCTTGAAAGCAGGGTCTGCCCAGCATCCCTTCGGCCGTGCATGCGGGGTGCTCACGGTGGGTGGTCCCCTGGGAACGGTGGGGGGCATCCCTCCTTCCCGCCAGACGCTTCATTTCTACCTGCACATGAGGGAGGGGCATCCGCTGGATATTTAAAGCCTCTCGCGTGGCCTTTTCTTGGCGCTCGTGTGCAGAGAGAGATGCCACTTTCTCTTCTCAGGATGCTAGTCCTATCAGACCAGGATCCCATCCTTTGGCCTCATTAAATCTTAATTACCTCCTGAAAGCCCCTTCTGCAAATAGAGTCATGTTGGGGATTAGGACTTCAACCCAGGAATTTTGAGGGGACACACTTTAGTCCGTGGCACCTGCCAAGTTCATGCAGAAGCCAAGTGCATGGTTTGAAGGTGAGGAGAGTCCGGCTGTACGTCCTGGCTGGGTCACAGTCAAGAGGCTTCATGGTGCCTGGGTGGGTCCCAGGCCTCAGGCCTCCCCCCGTGGCCTCTTTCCTGGGTGCCATGGGAAATAGAACTGTGCAGTTGGAGGTGGAGAAGCAGGCCCAGACTGATGGAGGAGGCCTACTTGTCTGGGCTCATGAGATCATGATCTAGAGCTGAAGCACTTATGGGATTCCCCTGTGGGGTGGTCCATGGCAGGCTCTGCAGATTCTGGGATGGTGGGAGGCTGGTGCCAGGCTTCCCTCGGCAAGACTCGATGTAATTATGCTTGGGGGTGGGCCAGTCCCCGTGGGGTGGGCCATGGGGAGGATGGGGGTGGTCCATGTGACGTGTAGTGTGGACAAGAAGCAGGGCATCATTTGGCTGGGGCTCTGAAGGATGCGTAGGAGTTTTCCAGGTAGAGACTGGTAAGCAGGGAGCAGTAGATGGTGTTCAGGCAGCCCGATGGGGGGCCACCAGTGTTGTATATGACATAGGGCAGGCAGGGGGTGAGCTGCATCTCTCTGTTCCTTTGACTTGGAGGGGATCGGGGTGGGGCTGGAATGGTGAAGACCACTCGGGGGTCTCAGTATGTTTCTGGCTCCGCACTGGGGTCTAACCTTGAGCTCCGAGGCCGTCACAACTTGAGAGCATGGGGATGGGCTGAGAGGCCTCTGAAGGTCACCGTGGAGCTCCCAGGTGACCTCCTCCCCTGACTCTCCCCACCACCCAGCCAGGATCCCTGTCTCACAAGACCCCGCCCTGAGATCAGCCTTGCGCCCTGAGAACAGGGTCCTCCACCTCCAGCGCCCTGCTGTTCTTCAAACACCGATAAGTCGTCATTCCAAAATATGGTCTGGCCATTTACAAAGCACATACCTGGTTTGTTATCGTAACAAGGTAAATGGGAGTGCTTGATCTCCCCCCTGCCTGAGGACACGTGTCAGGGATCGGGGGTGGGTTTTCAATGCGGTCTGCCACTTCCCGGTGGCCTCAAGAAGAACTACAGTTATTTACTTTTAACTACAGTTATTGACTGTAGTTAACTGAATAACTACAGTTATTTACTTTTTAATAAAAAAAAATGAGCCTTACGGATCTGTAGTTTACACACCATCAAATTCAGTTTAAATGTCGAAACCACTAAATGGTTTTCCCATATTTACGGTAATCACCACAATGATCTAATTGTAGAATGTTTTCGTCACCTGGGAAGAAACTTGTGCCCTTTGGCAGTGACTCCCCACCGCCCTCCCAGACCTGCACACTCCCTGGTCTGTGTTGTGTCTCCAGGAACTTGCCCGTTCCGCGTACTCTGTAGGAACAGGGTCGTGTGGCCTGTGTGTGGCCCCTGGCGTGGGCTTCTCTCCCTGAGCGTTGGGGTCTGGAGACGTGTCCACATTGCAGCCCATGAGTCAGAGCTGCGTGGACGTCCGGGTCAGTCCCCACTCTGTGCCTGTCACAAACAGGGCTCCCGAGAACACTCCCATGTGAGCATTGGGTGACAGAGGTTTTCATTTCCCTTGGGCGGATGGCCAGGAGTGGAGTTGCAGGTAAGGTGGTGACTGTTGAGCATTTCGGACGTGGCTTTACCATTTTCCGTTCCCATCAGCAAGGCATGAGGGTTTTCTCCACACCCGGATTCATTGTTCTCTCTCAATGGAGGCTTTTTAGTTGGTGCTCATTGTAGGCGCACAAGGGGTTGGAACAACAGCACAGAGGCATCCACGTCCCCTCCACCTCACTTCCCCAAGAGCAGGGGACTGAGCCGGTGCAGCCAAGACACAGAACATGCCAGCCCCACGTGGCCCCTGCGCCTCCTCCCCACTTCCAGCCTGGAGCTCTTGTCTGTGCCTATAAGCATGTCCTCTTGGAAATGGACCGTGTGTGGAGTCCTACAGTGTGCAGACTTCCGGGGTTGGCGTTTCCACAGTCTGCTGGGGATTAGTCCAGTTTCTTGCTGTGTCGGCGGCTCACCCCCTTTTCTTGCCAGCTGTGCTCCATGGTGTGGCTGGACCACAGTTGGCCTGACTGCTCACCTGTTGGAGGAATACCTTGGTGTTTCCAGATCATTGTGGCGATCATGAACAAAGTTGCTGCCAACCTTCTCACAGTTTTTTGTGTGAACGTGAGTCTTCACTGCTCTGGCGTGGATGTCTGGGAGTACAGTTGCAGGGCTGTGTGGTAGTCGCATGTGTAGTTTACTGAGAAACTGTGAGGCTCCTTTGCAGAGTGTTCAGATGATTTTTCACTTCCAACAACAAAGCACGAGGGAGCCTGTTTCTCTGCACCCTCCCCAGCGGGTGCTGGTGTCACTGTTGGCTGTTGTAACACTTCGGCTAGGTGTGTACTAATGAATCAGGGTGACTTGAATTAGCATTGCCCTAGTGGCTGTGACATTGAACATCTTTTCCTGTGGTTATTTGCCATCTCCGTGTCTTCTTTGGAGAAATGTCTGTTGATGTCTTTTGCCCATTTTCTAACTGGATTGATCTACATATTGTCTATCTGTCTATGATCTATCTATCTGTCTATCTATGATCCATCTTACCTATTTATCATCTATCTATCTATCTATCTATCTATCTATCTATCTATCTATCATACCTATTATCTGTGTTTCTATCATCATCATCACCTAGCTCTTATTCTTGAGCTGTGAGAGTTCTTTATATATTATAGATACTAGTTCTTTGGCAGGTATGTGGTTTGCAAACATTTCCTCCCAGTTGGTAGCTTGTTGTTTCATCCTCTTAATGAGGTCCTTTGCACAGCAAATGGTTTTGATTTTGTTGAAGTTGGGTCTGTCAACTTGTCCTCTTATGAATTGTACTTTTGGTGTCAAGTCTAAAACTCTTTGGCCCTAGATCCCCAAGATTTCTTTTACATGTTTTCTAAAAGTTTTAAAGTTTTATAGTTTACATTGAAATACATGTTTGGAGTTAATGTTTGCATCACGTGTGAAGTTTAGATCCAGGCTCATTTTTTTTTTTTGCCTGCGAGTATCAAGTTACTCCAATGCCATTTGTTGAAAATGCTATACGTCCTCCATTGCTGGTTTATTGAGATATCATAGACATATAACATCATATAAGTTAAGGCATAGCACATAATGATTTGGTATATGTGTATGTCGGGAGGTGATCACCACAATAAGCTAGCCTCCTTCACTTTACATGGTTATACGTTTTCTTTTTTTCTCTTAATGGGAACATTCAAGATGTACTCTGAGCAACTTTCAGGTATTTAGTAGGTTAGCTACAATCATCGTGCTGTATGTCACATCCCCAGAGCTTACTTATTTTACAATTGGAAGTTTGTACCTTGGACCCCTGCCATGTCCATTTTGCCTCCCACCCCCGCAACCTCTGGCAACCACCAATCTCTTCTTTGTATCCATGAGTTCAGTTTTTAAGTATTCCACATATAAGTGAGACTCTACAGTATTTGTCTTTCTCTGTCTTATTTCACTTAGTGTAATACCCCATAGGTCCGTCCATGTTGTTGCAAATGGCAGGATTCCCTTCCTTTTTTATTACTGAATAATATTCCATTGTATATATGTACCATACTTACCTATTCACTCATCAAGGGACACTTAGGTTGTTTCCATGTCTGGGCTGTTGTAAGTAATGCTGGGTTGTATGGTAGTTTTGTATGTCTCCTCCACAGAATTGCTTTTGTACCTTTATCAAAAATCAATTGGATGCATTTGTATGAGACTTTACAAGACCTGTGTTCTGTCCCCTTGCTCTGTGTGTTTATCCTTTCACACAGTGTTGGTAATTGTGGCTATATAATAAATCTCAAAATCAAGTACAGCGATTCCTCCCACTTTGTTGTTCTGTTTCAAAATGATTTCAGTTATTATTGTTTCTTTGCTTTTCTATATAAGTTTTAGAATAATCTGGCCTATGTCTACAAAAATCTTTGCAGGGATTTTGATAGGATTTGTGATAAGACTATCTATCAGTTTGGGGAGTATTGACATTTTTAGTATTTTGAGTCTCCCAGTCCATGGACATAGTATGTCTCTCCATTTATTTAGATCTTCTTTAAGTTCTTTAACCATTGTTTTTGTAGTTCTCAGCATGCAAGGTCTATACATGTTTTGATATATTTACCCGTATCGATTCCATTTTTCGAGTAACTGCCAGGGATAAATTGTATTTTTGATATCAGTGTCCATGTGGTCATTCTTAGTATATAGAAATACAACTGATTTCTGTATGTTGATCTTGTATCCTGCTACCTTCTGAGCTTTTGTTTCTGGTTTTGTTTTTTGATATTGTTTAGTTTTGGCATGGTTTTGCAGAGTCCTTCATATTTCTTATATGGACTATCATATTATCTGCAAATATTTAGAGTACCATTTCTTTCTTTCCAATATATATGCCTTTCATTTTCACTTTCTTTTCTTTTTTTTTTTCATCTTATTTCACTGACTGCACTTTCCAGTGCTATATGTTGAATAAAGGTGGGAAGAGCAGACATCCTTGGCTTGCTCCTGGTAAACAAAAAGGTTAGTGTTTCACCATTAAGTGTGATATTATTTGTAGGCTTTTTCTGGATGTTCGTTATTAAGATGAGGAAGTTACTCTCTCTTCCTATTTTTCTGAGGGTTTCTGTAGGAATTGATGTTGAATTTTGTCAAGTTCTTTTTCTGAATCAATGGTTATGTGATTAAAAAAACCTTTTTATTTAAGTACATGTTATAGTTGCAGTGTAATTGCAATGTGCAACAATGTACAGTGTTACATTAGTGTCAGGTGTAGAACATAGTGACTTGACAAGTTTATAGTTATGCTATGCACACTGCAAGTGTAGATACGTGTTTTTTATTCTTTATCCTGTTGATATGTTGTAAAATATTGATTGATACTTCAATATTGAACTAGCATTGTATCCCCTGATTAAACTTGGGTCAGGTGTTATTATGTATTGCTCATATGCTAATATTGTGTTAAGGGTTTTTGCATCTATATTCTCCAGGGACATTGGTCTGTAGTTTTTATTTTGATCCAGTTTTGTTGTTAGATAATATTAACTTTATATAATGAATTGGGATGTGTTCACTTGGTGTAAGGTGGTATCTTATTGTGGTTTTGGCCATCTGTATGTCTTTTTTTAAAAAAAATGTATATTCAGATTCTGGGCCCATTTTTAATTGCATTATTTGGCTTTTGGGTGTGGAGTTATATAAATTCTTTATATATTTTGGATATTAACCCCTTATTGAATCTACCATTTGCAAATTCCTTCTTCCGTTCAATAGGTTTCATTTCATTTTCATTTTGTTAATGACTTCCTTTCCTGTACAAAGGTTTTGATTTGGTATAATCCCAATAATTTATTTTTGCTTTTGCTTCCCCTGTATGAGGAGACATATCTAGAAAAATCTTGCTGAGGCTGATATTTTCTGGAAGATTTTAGGTAGAAGTGATGTTAATTCTTTAAGTGCTTGGTAGACATATTCAGTAAAACCTTCTGGATCTAGAGTTTTTGAAATGAGTTTTTAAATTACAAATTCAGTTTACTTAATAGATTACAGAGCTATTCAAATATCTTATTCATAGTATTTATTTCTTATTGGGTGAGTTGTAGTGGGTTGCGCTTTTTGAGAATTTGTCCGTTTCTTTGAAATTGTCAAATTTATGTGTGAAGAGTTGCTACTATTCTCTTTATCCTTTTGATGTCTGTAGGGTCTGTAGCGATACATTTCTTTCCTGATTTTGTGTATTTGTGTCACATCTGTCTCTCCCTCTTTCTCTCTCGCTGGTTTTGTCAGAGTTTTGTATATTTTATTGATATATTTAAAGGATCATATTTTTGTTTCACTGATTTTCTGGGGTTTTTCTTTTTTCCTGTTTTCAGTTTCACTGATTTCTTCTTGTATTTACTATGCTATCCCTTCCTCTAATTTTGGTTTATCTTGCTCTTCTTTTCCTAGTTCCTATAGATGGAAGCTTAGATCGCTTATTTGATAATTTTCTCTTTTTTAATGCAAGCATATAGTCTCCTAATTTCCTTTTTGGACCTACATGCCACAGATAGTGGTCTGTTGTATTTTCACTTTCATTCAGTTGTGTGTATTTTCAAAAATTTCCTTTGGGACAGCCTTTTGACTCCCGGATTGGTTAGAATTATTTTGCTTAGTTCCTCAATATTTGGTGTTTTTTTTTTTTCCTGTTGTTTTCTGCTATTGATTTCTATTTGGCGTCCATGGTTTTCAAAGGCCATAATCTATTATTTGATTTCTTTTAAATATACTGAAGTTTGTCTCATGATCTAGGCAGGACATGGCTTGTCTCGATGTGTGTTCTGGGGGTGCTTGAAAACAATGTGTATTCTGCACTTCTTGTGTGAGGTGTTTTATAACTATTGATTTTATACTCTTGTATGATGGTCTTCCCGAGTGCTTTTGTATCATTGCTGGTCTTTGTCCAGCTTTTCTATCACTTATTGATATATGGGGTATTGAATTCCTTAGCTAACATTGCAGATTTGTCTGTTTCTTCTTTTGGTCCTATCAGGTTTTGGTTCACATATTTTGAAGCTATGTTTTTTGGTGCATGCATATTTAGGATTGCTGTGTCTGGGTGGATTGACTTCTATCATATGTAAGGTTCCTGTCTAACTTATATTTTTCCTTGCAGTCTAGTTAATCCGATAATAATATAGACACTCCTATTTTCTTTTGATTAATGTTTGCATGATATATTTTTTCCATCCTTTTCTGTTCAGCCTGACTATTTTATATGTGAGTTTCCTGGCAACTCCATAGAGCTGGGTCATGCTTTCTAAGTCCAGTCTGCCAGTGTCTCTCTTTTGTGTGTTTAGAACATTTATTTTTCATGTAATTATTACATTAGAGCAGAAATGTTTCACTTTATGTTTTGTTTCCTGTTTTCTTCTGTTTCTCTTCCCTGCCTTCCTGTGTGTTACCTGAACCTTTTTTTTAGAATTCAGTTTTGATTTATCATTGTGTCCTTGAACACATATCTTTCTCTGGGGTGCTCGAGGTTTTACACTCTATGCATATAATGTCACATTCTACTGTTGTTGACATCTTACCAGATAGAGTGAAGTGCAGATACCCCACTTTCATGTCCTTCAACCTCATCTGTGACAAAACTGTCTTAAATCTTTCTTCTGCATGCATTTAGAGCCACATCAGGAGGAGCTATAATTCTTACTTCAACGAGCACGTAAAGGAGAAGGGAAATATATTGTACTCATGCATATTTTTGCTCGTACCATGTTATTTCTTCCTCCCCGATGCCCAGAGATGCTTCTTTTTCTCCTTTTCTTTCTGTTTGAAGGACTTCCTTCAGCCATTCTTTTGGGGGCAGGTCTGCTGGTGACAAATCCTCATAGTTTTCCCTTGTCTGAGTTCATCTTGATTTCTCTCGTTCCCGAAGGGCTCTGGGTGGACAGTTCTTTTCTCTCAGCACTCCAAAAACGTGCCACTTTCTCATGGCCTCCACAATTTCTGATGAGAAATCTGCTTTAATTCAAACTGTCTTTCTTCTGAGGGAGAGGCATTGTTACTCTATCATTGCTGTGAGGGCTTGTCTGCTTTCTTTAGTTTTCTGACGTTTGATTATGTTGTTTCCTGGTGTGGATTTCTTTGGTTTGTCTGCATTGGGGTCTTCCCAGTTTCCCAAGTGTGGAGGTTTATGTCTTTTGTCAACTTTCGGGACTTTTTCATCATTATTTCTCTGAATGTTTTTACAGCCATTTTCTTTCTCATCTTCAGTGATTCCATTGACATGAATGTTGGATCTTCTGTTACAGTTCCCATGGGTCGCTGTGTTTTGGGGATCCCCCCCCCAGTCTCTTTGCTCTGTTTTTCAGTTTGGGCAATTTCTGTCATTCTGCCTGCAAGTTCACTAGGTTTTCCTCTGTTCTCTGCCACCTGTTGGACTTTTTATTTCATTATTTTTTTTCAGTTGTAAAATTTCTACTTGATTCTCTTTTGTATCTTCTCTTTGCTGGAGTTTTCTTCTTCTTCTTCTTCTTCTTCTTCTTCTTCTTCTTCTTCTTCTTCTTCTTCTTCTTCTTCTTCTTCTTCTCCTCCTCCTTCTCCTTCTCCTTCTCCTTCTCCTTCTTCTTCTTCTTTTTCTTCTTCTTCTTCTTCTTCTTCTTCTTCTTCTTCTCCTTCTCCTTCTCCTTCTTCTCCTTCTCCTTCTTCTTCTCCTTCCTCTTCTTCTTCTTCTTCTTCTTCTTCTCCTCCTTCTCCTTCTCCTTCCTCTTCTTCTTCTTCTTCTTCTTCTTCTTCTTCTTCTTCTTCTTCTTCTCCT
>LNAC01000184.1:1130680-1169958 GCA_002007465.1 Ailurus styani
CTTCTCCTTCCTCTTCTTCTTCTTCTCCTTCCTCTTCTTCTTCTTCAAGTGTGTTTGTGGCGGCTCATCGAGTTATTCTTATAACAGCTGCTTTAAAATCTTGTTAGTTATTCTGATTATTCTGTTCATCTTGGTGTTGCTGCCTGTTGATTGTCTTTATTTATTTGTTGAAACTCTTCCAGTTCTGAGATGCTGAGTGGTTTTCAACGGGAACCAGGACTTTTGGGGTATTCTGTGTGAGCCTCTGGGTCTTGTCTGGACCTTGTGTTTTGGGCTGGTTTTCTGTGACTACTTCATTTGGCAGGGGAAGGGGCCACCACCCGGACACTTCCAGGTGTGGTGGAGAGTCCGGGCTCCACACTGGGCCTCTGTTGGGGCTTGTGGTGGTTCCTCCTTACTGCCATGCTGGAAAGGGGGTCTAGCTCCTGCCTGGGAGGGAGAAGCAGGAGAGCCCTTGGTTTCCCCTGACTCTGAGCAGCAGGCTGTTGTGCTACTATCCAGAAAGACCAGGCTGCTTGTGCCCTGGTGTACTCGCTGCCTCCTCACAGTGGGGAGAGTGTGGCAGTGTGCAGGAGTTTTGGTGGTTTGCCCGGAGTGGTACGGTTGTTGTCTACAGTTTTCCTCTCATGAGGCTGCCCCTCTCCTGGCCTTTCGGCAAGAGAGAGCTGGGTTTGGGGGGAGCATCCCAGGTTACCTGTTGGTGTTTCTGGGTGTTTCTGGGCCGCCCTGTCTCCATTTCTCAGTCTGGGGGATGAGGTGAACAGAATGCCTAGGGCCTCGCCTCTGGGCTGCTCCTCAGTCCCCATGTCTCTGCCTCCTTCCCTCTGCCTTCCAGAGTCTTCTCATGACTTTCACAAGTAACGCCTGGGACTTGAGTACACGTAGCAGGGAGAGGAAGGCGAAGTCTCCTGGAAGCAGGGTCCTCCCAGCTCTTATTTAAATATTGAATTTTTTTTTTAGGAATCATACATTTATTTTAAGTCACATTTTGATAGTCAAGAACAATGTAGTCATGTTCACGGGATGCTGGGATGCTTTGTATGATCCATGCATACTTTGTAGGTCCATCTTCATAAATCTGCCCTTTTGATCTCTGGCTTTGTACTTTATTGTGTCGGTTAGAAAGCATCATGTTGTGCGGTGCTGATGCCGTGTTCACAGTGTTCATTGCTGCTCGGGGCTTTAGGGCTAGGTCTGAGATTGGATGTGGATTGCAGGTAATATCTTTATGATGTCAGAGAATGACTTTGTCCCAGGTTTTGCTGATTTTAATCGGGGATGGGTGCTTGATCTTGCCAGATGGCGTTTTGCCCCCTATGGGAACGTGGCCTGTCTTTACCCTCGGTTATGCATGTCAGCTTTAGGTACCATCCCTAATCTCACAGGTGGAGCTGATGCTGAGCCTTTGGCCAGAAGGACAGCCTGCCTTTAGGAATGTCATATGACAAAGGTTCATGCAGGCAAGAGTGCTCTTTCCCTCTCACATTTGGGTTCCAGGGAGTCCCTTTATGGTTGACGTGGCAGAGCTGATCCGTGGGACCCTGACAACCCGGTCTCCATCTGTTAACGGGTCTGCCATTGTTAGTGCGTGGCCCTCATCCTCATGAATCAAGGTGGTAGGTGAGTGCCGGGTATTGTGACTGTATCCCCAGCAACAGAGGGAGAAAAGGAAGAATAGGCTCTCTTTAAGGAACATTCCAGTAGCTCTCACATGACCTTTCAGACCCCATCTTGTGGGCCACCTCTAGCTGCGAGGGGAGCCTGGATCATGAAGTGTTTATTTTAGGTCACCAAGCCCCAGATGAGAGGGAGGGGCTAGACGGTTGTGCTAGAGGCCAAGAGGGATCCGGGGACAGCGGCCAGCTCTGCTTTCTCATCTCTCCCAGCACCTGATGCCACTGCCCAGCACATTGCCCTCCTGTCCCCTCTGCCTTTTCAGGCCCTCCTTCCCTTCTGGTGCAGCCCTTGGTCTGCGGCTGACTCAGTTTCCCTATCTTTACTCCAGATAGTGCAGGACAGCTGAGGCGATGGAGAGACCAGGTCCCAGAGGTGTGCCCTCAGCTGGGGTCCTCGGAGAGAGAGCAGTTCCAGGACGTTAGGAGAATGGGGAGGAGGGGCCGTGATGGACGCGGGGGGGAAGCAGCCTCCCTTGTTTGATCTGATGTAGCATTTTTGTAGGTGCCGATGAGGGACTGAAGAGCCGAGCCCCGAGCAGTGGGACTCGGAGATGTGGCAGGCATGATGGGGAGTGGGGCCCTGCAGTGCACTGGCCCCTTCTCAGACAGCACCTGCCTGTCTCCCTGTCTCATGGGTTGGAATTCGGATAGGGCTGGACTGACCCAAAGAGGCAGAGGTGGGATGCAAGGCCAGGCAGCCATCCTATTCCCCAGGGACCCTCCATGCAGACCACTCCCTGAAGTGGTAGGGGTCACCCCCTGAGCTCTTAAACGTGGCTCGTGGCCCAGGCTCCCCGGGGCGTGCAGTCCCATGACACTGGGTCCTTCCCAGGAGAGAGCGTGAAGCTGTGTGTTCTTCGGGCCCTTCATGGGCGGGCTTCTGTAAGGTCCAGCTGCATCTGTGTCCCCGCCTTATGCCTCACGGCATTTCCAGAAGCTTTCAGGTGTGTTTGCATTGCTGACTCCGCTCTTGGCCTGTCCATGTGGCAGCCTGCCTGAGCCCTGCCTGAGCTCCCTCCACCTCTGGGCACAGCGAACCGCAGACTGTGTCTCAGTCTTGCCCCCGAGGACCCCCAGCTAAAGAAGGGGTTGGTGTCCACCGGCCAGACCCCAGTCACCCACCAGCTCCTTCCTACACCCTCTGTAGTGGCTTGTTAGCCCCTGGGGCTGTCCTCACATGCTCTGGGAATGGAACAGGCTGCAGCTGAGGGGCTGGGGTTGGAGCAGAGCCTGGGGCTGGAGGGATGGAGTGAGGGAAGCGCTTCTCTTGCCCTGCCTCTGCCTGTGTTTGCTCTTCCAAGCTGGCTGTCCTGCCTAATTCTACATGGGATGGCAGCGCCGATACCTTGTTTGCTTTCTGAAGCAAGGTGGGAAGGGGCGTGAGAAGGGACGAGGGATGGGCCTCTGAGGCAGGTGCGGTTGGCTGGTCAAGGGCTGGTGGGGTTGAGGTCAGGCAAAGATCCCTGGGGGGAAGAGAGGCAGAGTCTGGATGAGGAAACTGAGTCCTCAGAAGAGTGATGGAGTCTCCAGGGTGGTAGGGGCTCCTCTGGAAAAGCCTAGATGTTTATTCCATTCTCTGTGGGGGAAGAAAACATCTGACTCCCACAGAGAAGGAAGAAATAAGAAGACAAGACCAGGGGGAAGTGCAGTGTTGTCTGTTCATCTCTGTGAGATCAAGGGACCCCGTTGGTCCTGGGGAATGGGTTTTTGTAGCCCATCTTGAGGTCTCTCAGTGCTGTGTTGGGCAGTGGGTGGGGAGTGAGGCCGGGCCATCCTGTGTTTCCTGCCTGTCAGCCCTGTGCAGGGCAGCTGGGGCATGTGGGTGGGGTGGGGCGAAAGGGGACGGTTGCCTTGGTGGCCTGGGTGTTCCGGCGAGGATGCTGGCCTCTTCCCAGTGCTCTGGGAGCGAGTCACATGGGTAATGACAGGTCAGGCCTGGGCGTAACCCGCCAGGGTTTGGGGGCCAGGCAGGACCTGCAGGACTAGGCCGCATGCTGGCCCATGGGAGGGGGGTCTCCAGCTCCTCCTGCAGGCAGCCCCCAGCACCGACCTCAGGGGAGTGATTGAGGACTGGTGGGGAGGCGCCTGCTGGGTCACACGGGCCTATCTCTCCTGTCCAGGAGCGGCTGCTTATGAGCCTTCTGCCCCGGAATGTTGCCATGGAGATGAAGGAGGACTTCCTGAAGCCCCCTGAGAGGATTTTCCACAAGATTTACATCCAGCGGCATGACAATGTGAGGTAGGGCTGGTGCTGGCCTGGCGGTGGTGGGCCTTGCGGAGCTCCAGTGAAGGTGGTGTGGGAGGAGGAGGAGGGGGAGGAGGAGGAGGTGGTGAGTGCGGATAAGGGTGGGAGGTGTTGGAGGTGGAGGTGACGGAGACAGGAAATGATGGTGGGGCTGGAGGTGAGGGAGGAGGTGAGGGGTGAGTGTGGGGGTGACGGTAATGGCAGGGGTGGGAGGCCATGGACAGATGGGAGTGGAAGGGCCCCATTTGAGGGGAGGAGAGGCCAGGTGTGTGCCGGGAGGCCCAGATGAGCACCTGCTGGCCGGGAAGCAGGTCCCACAGAGGGTGGGGCTGAAGAACTCTTGGGTGACGGTGTCACAGCTGCTCTGGGCCCTACCCCTCACCTCCCATGTCATGTGTGGGCTAGAGAGGGGTGGCACCCTGCCCCTGAACTGGTCTGCGTGGCAGAACTTGGGCTGGGGCTTGGCCCACATTGGGGTAACAGCCGAGCATTCTTCTGCTTGGTGCCAGGGCCTGGGGTAGGCGTCCTCTTCCTCACACTCTTCCTCTCTCAGCAGCCCTGGGAGGGAGGGGTTGTTCCCGTTTTACACGTGAGGAAACAGCCCTCGGGTGAACCAGCTTGCCCCAGACACACTCTGGTGTTTTTGGGCTTGTTTTTAGAGATCCAACTAAAAATAACTGTATTGCATGCAATTGTGCCTTCCCTCTAAGAGCACTTACACTTGCTGAGTGTGGCACTTCACACAGGTGTCACTCAGGCAGGCTGGTGGCTGCCACGCGGCCCCTGCAGACACCACAGGGTAAAAACCTCCTTCTGCTTGTGTTGAGTGCTGTGGACTGAGTCCCCACAGACGCTGACATCCCCCTAGACTTCCCCTTCCCCCACTTGCTCTCCTTGGTGGGTACAGATGGGGCACCGTGACCCAGCTCCCTGCTGAGACCAGAACAATCCAGGGACGGCTTGGGGGAGGCGTGTAGAGCGTCTGCACACAGCAGGGAAGGCATCAGATGTCGAGGACCTCCTGGGGCAGCAGGTGGGGGGGGTTGAGTCTGGTGCGTGGTGCCCATGTGCCTTTCTCTCCCTCTTTCCTGGCCCGGGACAACAAACCCACGTGTGCAAAGTCACCATTTCCCTGTGAGGCTGAAAAATCTCCACACACATCCCCTGGTGGGGGGTGGGGGTGGTGGTACCTCATTCTCAGCAGGTGCATGTGTGACAGCTCTGAAATAGGGGAGAGAGCTGAGACTGGGTCTCTGTCCCTGATGGCATGAGCTCTAGCCTGTCTCCCCGGCCACCCTCCCACAGGATGAGAGGTGACTTCTTCCATCCCAGATGTGAACATCTCACGGTCCTTCTCACCATCCTTGTTAGAGTCCCTCACTGATTCCCCACCACGCCAGGATTAAAGTCCCAAGTCAGTACACCATGCATAATAATAGGCTGATGCCTTCGGGAACAGCGGAGTAAGGACGTCTGCAGATCCTCTCTTCCGGAGAAGCCTTGACAGTACTGACAAAAACTGTCAGAGTCCACGTTGTCAGAACACCGGAAATGAGCCAAAGCTTAAAGAATCTGGGAATGTGTATTTAAGAAAAACAGCTAAACCTTGGTAAAAACAGCAAGCTTTGTAGAGTTCTCACTTACCCTGTTCTACTGTTTTTAGCTCTGTGATAGCTTTGAAAACCAGCAGCTGCAATCACAGTAAAAATCTGTCCACTGACAGCCACCTGAGGGGACAGAATGGGGTCGGGGCTTTGAAAAATTCTCAGAGAACTGTCTTATTTGACTGTCTGGGAATTTCCTGGAAAACCTTTGCTCAAGGCTTGTCTTTATTAGACCTGACTCAGCACTCAGGGTGAACAGCTTTTGCCCTGGGACATTTGTTAAAAACAATCAGTGACAATTGTTTAACATCATAGCTGTCAGAGGCAGTGAGAGCAGCTGAGGCCAGCAGCAAGGCACTAAAAATTTAAAACTGGGGAACGAGATGTCTGTCAGGTGCTTTGAAAGGCTCTGGGAATGTTTCTGGGAATCAGAAGGCCAAGAATAGGGCTGTGTGCATGCTCAGGAAAGACCATGAGGATCCCTGACTGTCCTTGAGGTATTGAGGCTGCCCTTGAGGCTGTATGCAAGCAGGAAGAGCAGATTCAGACACAGTTGGAATCTGCTTGGCTACGTGCTCATTGTCAAAGACTGAGAGACTTACTGGCTGCCAGCATGTGAGGAAATTTCTGTCTAGTCGTTAGCTGACCACTAGCCTATCCAACCAGAGGTTTTAATGGACCCACATGAAAAAAAACCAGACTTTACAGAATTTGTTAGAAAAGGCACTGAACAAATAACAACACGAACACCAATAATAACAACCCCAACCTGAAGTGGGGGGGAGTGTTTCTGATTTTCAGAGTTGCCACATTGTATTATCCAGTTTTCCATAAAAACATACGCAATGTGCAAGAAAACACAAACGTGTGGCTCACACGGGAATGAAAAAAGCAGTCAATAGAAGCTGTCCCAGAGGGAGCCCCCACATCAGACTTCTAGACAAAACTAAATCACCCATTTTTTTTTAAAGATTTTATTTGGGAGAGAGCAAGAAAGAGAGCATGAGTTGGGGAGGGGCAGAAGGGGAGGGAGAAGCTGACTCCCTGCTCAGCAGGGAGCCTGACTCCGGGCTCCATTCCGGGATCCCAAGATCATGACCAGAGCTGAAGGCAGATGTTTAATTGGCTGAGCCCCCAGGGGCTCCTAAATCACCCATTTTACATACATTCAAAGAACAAACTCTCCCTTCAGTAAACCCGAGATACAAAACAAACAAACAAACTCTCTAAATAAAGGAGAACACGAGAAGGACTTCCAGAAATTCTGACTTTGAAAAATATAATAGTGAAAAGTGAGCAGCAAGTGCAAAGGCCCTAGGGTGGAATGAGGGTAGCATCCTCAAAAAGCAAGAGGTCAGTGGGCTGGAATAAGGAACCCACGAGGAGAGAAGATTAGAAGGGTTGGAAGAAGACAGATCCTGAAAGTTCTAGTGTATGCACCACAGAAAGGAGAGGGAAGGGAGAAGGGTGGCCCACAACAGAGGGTCCAGGAGACAATGCTTGGAAGCAAGGAAGTTAAAAAAAAAAAAAAAGTGAAAACGAAAAGGTCACGGCAGGGGGTGGGGGTGCTCCCCATTGAGTAGATTTGAGCAATCAAAGGAAGAAAGAATTGGTGAACTTGAAGATGGACAGGTGAGATCATGGAACCCGATGAATAGAATTAAAAAAGGGTGACGGAGAGGAAACAGAGGCTCGGAGACTCCAGGGACAGCCGCCAGTCCAACAGCATGCCCATGATGAGTCCCGGGGGAGAGGAAAGGGGCAGAAAGAATATTTGAAAAAAACATTATGGCTCAAAATGTCTCGAATTTGATGGAAGATGCTCACCTGCACACTGAAGAAGCTCAGTTAGGACACACACAAAGAGGGCCACCGCTAGACACGTCATTATCGAACCCGAAGAGCCAGAGACAAGAAGCAAAGCAGGAGAGAAGACATTTCCCAGGCAGGTGACTGCCAACAAGACCAGCGTGTGACTTTTCACGGGGAGGGGTAGAGGTGGGGGCTGGGGTGGCACACTCAAGGACGGAACTAAACGGTCAGGAATTCTGTATCCGGCAGAAATCACAGTGAGGGCACCGCTGTGCTGCGGTGGGGCTGAGCCCCGTTGCTCAGACCCACTTAGCTCTGTAGGAAACGGATGCCCGCACACCAGGCTTCTATCCCGCGAGGTGAGGCCCGGTCGCGATGCGGTCCCCAGCTGGGTCTCCACAGCGGGGATCCAGCAATACTGGGGCTCTGTCGCCTTGTCAGCCGGCAGGAGGGGAAAGGGGCGAGGAGGCCCACTCACGTCCTACCGGCACGTCTCTTGTGCTCACTGGCTGCTGGTCACCGGCCGTCTTGGACTGGGGCTGGTCTGGTGGCCTTGGAGCCGGGCCCTACCATGTCCTGGAGGGTCAGCAGGAGCCCCGTAGCCATTCCCCACTTCTCCCAGCCCCTAGTGTGGCCGTCTATCTAACAGGAACACGGACCTCCCCTTGCAGCCCGCCCCGAGCAATAAACAGGTTAATCTTGGGGGGCTTGTGAAGGCAGCCTTCCCCCCCGGCTCTGGGGCCCTCCGCGTGTCTGTGGAGGAGGCAGCCTGGTGCCTTTCTCTTGCAGCATCCTCTTTGCGGACATCGTGGGCTTCACGGGCTTGGCGTCGCAGTGCACGGCCCAGGAGCTGGTGAAACTCCTCAACGAGCTCTTTGGCAAGTTTGATGAATTGGCCACGGTAAGTGCAGCCCCCCATGGTGCGCGGGTCCTTGGAGTGGCCTCAGGGGCCACAGCCTGCCGTGCCTGGTGGGCTCCAGGCTTGCAAGTGTGACCTCACAGACCGCCCAGGGCTTCTGTCCCTCCTGGCTCTTGGTCACCCGCAGGTCCCGTCTGGGTCGTGAGGTCTTGCGTGGGCTGCTCGGCCTTGAAGGTCACGTCTGGGGTCTCTTGGTGACGTTTGACAATGACAGACCCCTTGCCTGGGGCAGGAGAGCGCTGGCGTTCTGAGACCTTCCTGGGACAGGTCACATTCAAGGACAGGGTTGCTAACAGCCTGGGCTTTCAGCGTGGAGGCAGCTGACTGCTTGCTCTCCTGACACCTCGACACCTTCCCTGTCCTGTAAGGACTTGGGGGGACACAGGGACATACAGTCATGCCCACCTGCCCTGCCTGGAGGTGGTCGCGGAGGGGTCCTGAGCAGGGGAGGGGAGGGGTGCGCTCTGGCTCAGAGTTAGAGAAGGTCTCCGTGAAAGGGCTTGTGGAGAGTGGACCGACATCCCCTTGATGAGGGCGGGGGAGGGGAGGTGCCCTGCTGGCGTGGCTCACGCCGCAGAGTCGTGAGGGTGTCCCTGTGTGTGCAGGGCTGGGCGAGGGTACCATGTGGGCTGCGGACTCGGGCCGGCCCCTGGGCAGGACGCAGAACGCCAGGCCCCAGCATTGGCCCTTGACCTGCAGGCGGAGTGGGTGGCGGTCACTCTGGCTGCAGTTCTGGGGCCGAGCGCCGGCGGGAGAACGCTCAGCTTTGGGGGCGGGCGGCATGCGGAGCCTGGACGCTGCCCCCCTGCCCTCCTCCCTGCAGTTCCCTGAGGGCTGGCAGGGATCCTGAGCCGTCCAGCTGTGACGTCCAGATGGGTCGTGCTAGAAGCCTTTGGCACGCTGTGGCACGCCGAGGCACGCCGGTGATGTCCTGGGCCTGTGCTGTGTGGGACCCCATCTGGGGGAGGCTGCTTCCTCTTTCCTGAGGATGAAAGTAGGAGGTGCTGCTCTGGCCGTGAGGTCATTTCGCAGGGCGCGGAGCTGCCTGTCCGCGGAGCCCCAGCAGCCTGTGCTCGGGGGTCGGGGGACACTGGGCTTGTGCCCTGGGAGCCGCTGGGGCTCCACCCACACAAAAGGCCTCCGGGGCCTCCTCCCTGCCTGCCACCTGTGATTTTGGGGAAGTATAAAGGAGGAGGCAGGAGTGTGAGCTTGGCCCGGGTGGCGTATGCGGCTCTGAGGGATGGTGGGAGCTCAGCACCTCCTGTGTGCGGGTTGGAGCGTGTGTTTGATCCAGGGCCTGGGCGCCTGCTGGCCCGGGGCTCTCTTGCTGCTGCTCTGAGCTTTCCTGGCCCTGCACCTGCCTCCTGCCCTCCCGAGGAAGCTTCTGGATGAGGCTTCCGTGGCCGCAGGGGCTGTCTGAGCTCCTGCCGCTGATGGAAGGGTGTGAGTCCCCTTCGGTCCCGCCAGTTTTGCTGCCTGTGTCCTCAAGCTCTGCTGTTCGAGTCCTAAATGTTTAGGGTTCTTAGGCCTTCTTGGGGAATTAACTCTTTGTCTTTTTTGAGAGAGAGTGAGCGTGTGTGAGCGAGCGTGAGTCGGGATAGGGGCAGACAGGGAGGGAGAGGGAATCCCCAGCAGACTCCCCGCTGAGCTTGGAGCTGGATGTGGGGCTGGATCCCAGGACCCTGAGATCACGACCTGAGCTGAAATCTAACATCAGGGGCTCAACCGACTCTACCACCCACGTACCCCCAATTAATTCTTTTTTTCATTAAGAAATGACCATCTTGGGGCACCTGGGGGGCTCAGTCAGTGACGCGTCTGCCTTCAGCTCATGTCACGATCTCAGGGTCCTGGGATCGAACCCCACGTCAGGCTCCCAGCTCGGCTAAGAGTCTGTTTTTCCCTCTCCCCCTCCCTCCTACTTATGTGTTCTCTCTCTCTCTCTCTCTCTCTCTCTCTCTCTCTCTCTCTCAGAATAAAAAGATCTTAAAAAGAAATGACCCTCTTTACCTGGAAATCTAATTTTGTCCTGTGTCAGTATGTCCGTTCAGCTTTCCTTTGATTATTGTCGGGAAGCATGTCTTTTTCCGTCCTTTTTTCTGCCCCCACTGGTTTGTGTCTTTTTATTTAAAAGGCTGTGTTTGCCTTTTCTACCTTGAATCTGATAGACCGTGTTCACCAGGCTGTGCAGCCCACTGTGGTTCATCCCCTCTGTTCCTGGTCATGGTTTTACCTTTCCTGCTGGACTGTAGCTTCACGGAGAGTGTTCTGGGACGCGGCCTTCGTGCCCGTGTCAACGACAGGTGGGCACTCGGGGGTCTGCGGCAGAGCCCTCGACTCCGTCTGAGAAGCTCAGAGGATGCACCTCCCTTCATGACATCGTGTACCTTGTACGTTTTGTCGTAAACCCCATTCCGCGTTGTTACTGTTATTGCTTGTTCCCCTTTGACGCGAGAAGGCACAAGGGCAAGGTCGTGGGGATTTGCTCCACTGCTCTCAGGCCGTGTGGCTTTGGCCAGCGCGTCTCCACGCGGTTCCCCTGCCGAGAACAGGACGGCCCGGCTGGCGACCAATCCTCTCGGTCCCCGTGTTTCCAAGAAAACTCTTCATTTTGCCCTTCTTTTTGGAGTTGCTCTTCACTGGGTGTAGAACATGGGCTGACAGGTGTCTGCCGTATTCTCTGCGAGGACGGCTCTCTGGTCCTCCATACAAAACATGCGGAAGATGTCTTTTTTCTCCAACCACTTTCAAGATTTTCTTTTCACCACTGGTTTTCAGAGATTTGGTTTTGACGTGTCTCTGTGTGATTTCCTTCCCGGTGTTTGGGCGTCCCCGCATTGGTAGGTGTTTCTGGTTGATCATCTCGGGAGAAAGCTCTCAGATTCTCCTTACGGGCCTCCCCCTTCCTTTGGGGACCCTGCTTCACCTGCATCTGGATCTTGCTGTCCCACAGCTCACGGAGGATCCTTTTTTAATTTGGGGCTCTTTTTCCTTTTCTTTCATTCTGGAGGGTTCCAGAAGGACTGTGGTTTGTATAGACTCATGCATCCCGAATTTCTGCTGGTGAGCTTCCTGGGTGACTGGGCTTGTCTCCTGCGAGGTGTGACCTGCTGTCTGTACGTCCACCTGTCCGGCACGGTGTGGGTCTCAGAGGTAACGTTTCTATCTCTGGAAGGTCAGCGTGGATCCCCCACCCCATTGAAGTTGCCAGCAGACAGCTGAGAATAGGACTCTCTGTTCTTTCATGTGTCGATGGTGTAGAGTTTTTTTTTTTTTTAAAGATTTTTATTTATTAATATGACACAGAGAGAGATTACAAGTAGGCAGAGAGGCAGGCAGAGAGAGAGGAGGGGAAGCAGGCTCCCTGCTGAGCAGAGAGCCCGATGCGGGCCTCGATCCCAGGACCCTGAGATCATGACCTGAGCCGAAGGCAGAGGCTTTAACCCACTGAGCCACCCAGGTGCTCTGGTGTCGAGTATTTTTAAACTAGGTTTTCAGTCCAATCTGCTCGAGGTCTGCTTTGAGGAGACGCGGCCTGTGTCCCAGTGTCTGGTGCACGGGAAACGGGGAGCCCCGCAAGGGCACTTGGAAATCACACGTGCTTTGATCCAGACACATCTGTCTTCATGAAGGTCGTGCCGGGCAGTCAGACCCGGGGTGTGCGTGGTCTGCCTTAGTCCCCACAGTCACTGGTGGTTTATTTACCTCTTATCCTCGGCCGGCCACAGGCATGCACAATATTTTTGACCTTTTCTCCATTTACTGGGACCATTTTGGGCTTACATTTGCTCTGATGACTGGGCCCTTCTCTGGACATCCATGTTCTTCTCGGGGAGGCGAACCGGCTCTCGTGGGAGCCGGCCCGGACGAAGCAGACGTCCCTGCAAGCGCTGCAGGAGGCCGTGGCGAGGCTGGAGTCTGGCTGTGGAGGCCAGCCTGGGTCCCCGCCTGCTTCCAGGTGGGGGAGAATGAGCCTTAGTCAGGGTTGTGACCCCAGGAACCCTTCCAGGGACTGGTTCTGGTGAGAGTTTATTGCACCATTGCAAGTTCTCAGCCCCGAGGTGGACTTTGTCTGGCCCATGATGGGGGACACATTCGGATTTAGGACAGTGTACGCAGCTGATTCACACGCGAGCCAGTGGGCAGTTGGCGAGGGTGGACAAGCCCAGGAGGCGTTCCGTCGGGGTGCGCTGCGCCTGCTCATGGGCTCTCCCATGAGGGGACCGCACCCCAGGCCTGGCCAGTCTGCGCTGTCTCTGACTTGCATGCAGGGGGGACCTTGCTGACCCAGCTGACCGGGCATGTGGGAGCCCTGGGACAGAATGCAGGGATCGGTTGGGGTCGTGAGGAAGACAAGACGGTGCCAATGGTGAGAATCTGGCCACCGGCGGCCAGTGTGAGGCTCCCGGCCCGGTCTGGCCGTTTTGCTCAACCCTGAGTTGCTGGAAGATTGACTCTCGCGACCCGTGTTAGCGAGGGCATTAGTTCTCTGTCACTCTGAGTGTTCCCGTGGGAGCCGGCCCGAGGGCAGGAGCTCGCCAGGGTGTGTGTTCACATCCGTCTCTCCCGTGCCCCATCCTTCCTCCTCTAGGGTTTCCCTTGAGCTCCAGCCAGGGGCCAGGACCCGCCGGGCAGCTGCGAGGACTCAGTGGCATGCCTTGGCTTTCTGGCCTGAGAAAAGCGAGGAGACCCTATGTCCCGCCGTCCCTGCCTGCTCTGATGCCCTCGTCGGGAGGCGCTCCGAGCTGTCGGTGCTGCGTGCCCAGAACGTGCTCGCCCGCCAGCTGCGTGTCACTGCCGAGTGGTGCTCTTTCCGCAGACGTGCTGTGCACACGCCGTCGGGCTTGCACGTGGCAGGCTACGGGGGAGTGAGGGGCTCTGCCTGGAGTGTCCAGCACAGGAGGGAGGCCAGAGCCGGGCCGACTGTGGTCCGGACTGGGACTTGGGGGGAGGAGGCATCACGCGTGTCATCCACGCTCAGCTCGGGCTGACCCCAGGGCAGACGTGAAGTGGTCGGAGTGTGTGCGGGATGGCCCGTGGGACAGAACCCCTGCTTCCGGAACATGTGTGCACACATGCCGTCGGGGGAGGGCTGGAGGGAGGGTTCCAGAAGGACTGTGGCTCTCGCAGACGCGTGCATCCTGAGTTTTACTTTTTAGAGCTTCCTGCATTGCTTGGGATGAGCCTACATTTCTTTATTCTTTAACGAGCAGGAAGTAAACATTTTTTCCTGAAAAACCAGTAGGTGTTTGGAATTCTGAGGAGCCTGTCGTTTCTGGGAGGCCCCCTGTGGAAACTCGCTCCCGCTGTGCCCGCCGGTGGCCGCCGCGGTGCTGGTGCGCGGTCCCTGGGAGGCGGGAGCCAGCAGCGGGAATCAGGGCATCACACTCCGGGCGCTGTTCTCTTGGGCAGGGACTGCCTTTGCCGCTGGAGGGCTGGCCGCAGGCCCACGGGCCATGCGGGGTAGCCGTGGCCCAGGGACCACAGGACCGTGGGAGAGCATGTCCCTTGTGTGCTGCTGAAGGTGGAGTCCCAAGAAGATGGCTTGAACCGCGTTGGCGTGTCCTTTCTGGGAGAAGGTTCCGTGTTGTCCCTGGAGTGTGACCGTCACTGCCCGGACCACTGCTGTTGGCAGGGGGCTTGGGGACCTGCTCCCCGGGGTCACTCGCCCAGTCCTTCCTGCTCTGCCTGCTTCTGGGTGCAGAGCTATAGCCCGTGGCTGCACCCTCACATGGGGTCCTTCAGGGAAGGGACGTTCACTCTGCGTCCACGGTGGCTCCTCCTGGGAAGGCTCGGGGAGCCCAGCTCACGTGGGGTGAGTGCGTGGCTCCTGGGCACGTGCTCAGGGAAGGTGCAGGGAGAGGCACGGCGGCCTGGGCGGGTGGCCTCACCTGCCGTGCCGGGGAAGAACATGGTTGGTCCCCCATGCGACCCCAAGGAGGCACGGCTCACTGCGGCATGCCCACTGTGTACGACCCAGCCGAGGTGACCGGAGCAGCCTGCACAGGCCAGACCTGGCCCTGCCCTCCAGGGCTCGAGAACTCATTCATGGAAGTTTCCCTCATGCACAGAGGCAGCCCCGCCAGACACCCGTGCCTCCTCTCGACAATGGCTGAGGTCTGTCCCGTCTTGCTTGGTCACACCTCTCCTCCTGGTCCTCGACGTCACCATACCTTGTGCCCCCAACTGTGGCCCCCAGCCCTTCTCTTGAGCGCGACTGGCCACAGGGACGCCTTTGTTACCCACCCAGCAGACTGCAGATGCGGTGGCTCTCATTCCCTCTGGGCCGTGTCACCTGCTTGTCACGTCAGGGTCCTCCCCTTGGCAACTTCGTTCCAGGTGGGATACGTGTCTGGGTGTAATTTACAGAGGACGCTGACCGCTGGCACTGACTTCCATGTGTCACAGCCCCCCGGGGGTGTGCGAGAGGCTGAGGGGCTGGGGGAAGGTGGCCAGGGCTTGCTCTGGGTTTCCACGGAGGAAGAGGCAAGGCAGGCGAGGGGCCAGACAGTCTGGGGAACGTGGACCCTGGGCTCCGGCCCCCAGGTTCTTCCTGTGTGTTGGGGAGCCTTCTGGGACCACCCGCAGTCTCCCAGGTCTTCCCCTGGCGAGCCCATCGCCAGCTCCCACCCTGGTGCGGCGTGGCTCGTGGTTCTCGGGGTTCTGTGTGTGTGACCCGCCTGCCACCAGCTTCCCATCACGTCACACCCGGGGGCTGCGGCAGGTGCCCCAAAAGTGGGGCCACTTGGCAATTCACTGGGGGGAGGGTTTCCTGTCATCTTTTTTTTTTAAATATATATTTTTAAAGATTTTTATTTATTTATTTGAGAGAGAGAGAGAGGGAGAGAGAGCATGAGAGGGGAGAAGGTCAGAGAGAGAAGCAGGCTCCCCGTGGAGCTGGGAGCCCCATCTGGGACTCGATCCTGGGACTCCGGGATCATGACCCGAGCCAAAGGCAGTCGCTCAACCAACTGAGCCACCCAGGCGCCCGGGTTTCCTGTCATCTTTCTCGCTCTTATTTGCTTGCGATTCTCTAAATAGAAGAACGTTCCCACGTCCGCTGACGGGTGGCCATGTAAAACCATAAATACTTGGTTCGTGGCACTGCCCAGTTCTCCAAATAAGGAATCTGTGCCCTGGAACCCGCCAGCGGGTGAGCGGGAGGTTCTTCTGTCCTGGTCCTCCGTCCCGGGTGTCACTGGGATTTATGGACGCTGGGTGTGCGTGGATGCATTTCATCCCCTGCTTCTGACACCCACGCCTCCCGCCTGCGGGACCCATCCTGGCTCCTCTGGCCTCCTTGGGACAGGACTGTCCCTCGCCCGTGTCCAGGGACAGCCTCACAGAGACGCGGCTTCTCTGGGAGCCCGGCTTCCTTCCCGCATGGATGGTTTGCCTGCTGGTACTCTTGGCATCTCAGGACACAGCGATGGGCATATTGTTTTGAAAAATAATAACAAATTCTGAGTTTGTGTGGGTATTTATTTCCAGCTCACTGAATAACTTCACTCCTTCAATTTTCAATCCCCTGTCTCTGCTTCCCTGAGGCTAGAAGCCAACAGTAACATCCTGAACTTGTTTCGTGGGTTTAGTTGGTTTGGAAGAATGTTGTCAGCATCAACACCCACAACAACCGCCACGTGTGGTTTAGGGTTCCTCTAGCCATTTTTTTGTTTTGTCCTTGGCTGACATTTCACCGGACACACAGCCACGTCCCCTGGAATACTTATCTGTGTGGTCACGCTCACGGCACAGTCATCTTAGGCTGGTTTCATTTTGGTTTCCGGGCATTGCTGTTTTCAATTGAATCCTTTTTATAAAAATATTTATTTAGGAACTTGGGAGAGAGAGGGAGAGAGAGAGAATCCCCAGCAGACTCCCCATGGAGCACAGAGACCGATGTGGGCTTGAACTCACGGCCCTGAGATCATGACCTGAGCTGAAATCAGGAGTTGGACACTGAAATGATTGAGCCACCCAGGCGCCCCTCAGTTTCGTTTTTTTAAGCATGTAAACTGCACAGCTCGGTTCCTTAGTGTAGACCTGAGACCTGGTGCACGAGGGAGGGCCGCCCTGCCCGTGCGGTCAGACACTGCGCTGCACGCGGGGCTGTCCCTCGGGCGCTCTCTCCGTCCTGGGCACCGGAAGCAGGTGCGCACGAGTGACCGTCTGCTGCCGGGAGGTGCCCAAGACAGGCTCGGTGTCTTCTTTGGCCCGTCTGGGGCCGCGGAGACGGCCCCGCTGCA
The DNA here is from genome assembly GCA_002007465.1 of Ailurus styani. Lineage (NCBI taxonomy): Eukaryota > Metazoa > Chordata > Mammalia > Carnivora > Ailuridae > Ailurus > Ailurus styani. The sequence goes on from LNAC01000184.1 coordinate 1,147,183, forward strand.
GGACAGATGTCCGTCCCTGGGTGGCCCCTCCTGGCGGGCGGAGGATCGGGGACAACAGGCCCTCCGTCTCACCCAGGGGCCGGCACAGAAGGGCCAGACGAATGGAGCCATGTGCAGATGCTGGAAGTGGAATGGGAGTGAAAGCGGACAGTGATGTGTGCCCCTCCCAGGGATCGCCACCGCTTACGTCGTGGTCCCTGCCCTCCGAGGGCCCCACAGCTGCCCGCGTGGCACGGTCGGCTGATGGAGCCCCGTCCGCGACCCTGCAGACCCACCCAGCAGGCTCAGCGTGAGGCCTTCCCACGTGGATCCCCCCTGCAGCCATTTGGGTGCCACTGGCCACTCCGTCCCAGCCTGGGGGGAGGGACGGTCTGGACGCTGAGGACGGAGGTCTCGGGAACAGCTGTCCAGTCATCGTAAAGGGTTGGGCTCGGCTCCAGGAACCACAGGGAAGGTTTTAAATCAAAACACACCAAACTCAATGAAAACACCTCTTTTGGTCTTCCAAGCTGGCTAACGACAGCCAGGACATTGGAGAAGAGGACAAGATGCAGTGTTAGCCGCTTACCGCCCCCATCCGCTGTCCCCGGCCCGGCCCTACGGCGGGCTGGCAAGGAGGCGCCGAAGCTTCACGCCGGGGGACGGTCACCAGGGTCACACCTGCCGCTAACAGGCTGTAATCGGGAGGCTGCAGCTCCCGGACGCTAGCTGCTAAGTGGTGTGCTCTGACTGTTGGGGACAGTGATGATGGGGACAGTGGGCCGGGCACTCCAGAGGGTCAGGAGAGAACTCAGCACCGCCTGCTGGTCTGGAGGCTTGGGGAGCGTGGCCGGAGAAGCCTGGGGGGCTGACAACTGGGGGCCCGGCCCTCGGCTCTGCAGGGAGGACGTCTGCCGCTGGCCACCTGACTCTGGGCTCCCCGACGTCATCATAGGTCAGGTCTCCCCCAGCATGGCCCTCCTGTGGGATGCCGGGAGAACCCCCTTTTGCAGACGGAGGTCGGTGCGGGGCCGCGGCCCTGGCGTGTGTGGGTGTGCGGGAAGCAGGAGCTGAGGGTTCTCACTGTGAATTCTCAGGTTAACGTGTCGCGCTGGAGGAAACCTGCAGGAGTGAGGTCTTCTGTGACCGATGGAGAACAGGGTGGGACCGGAGCCGTGGGACGGGCTCTCCGAGTGGGGGCCGTGGGGCTCTGGGCGTGCTGGACACCTGGGGGTCTGTGAGGGGCACCTCTCCCGAGACGTACTGGCGAGGCCGGCCCCTCACAGATGCCCCCGGGCCCACGGGAGCCACGCCACGTGGAAACAGGCCATGCTTCTCACTGCATGTATTTGTTCTGGGAGACGTCCTAAGTTTTAGACCCTGGCGGTCCCCTTGGGGCTCGGGGCCCTGGCAGGTGATTCTGTGGTGACAATCGCCCACATATCCCATGGACCTCCACGTCAGGGACACTCGGGCGTGCACCTGCCCGACGGGGGCGTGTGTGGGGGGGTCTGACGTGATGCACAGGGTCCATCACACGGCCGTCGGAGCCGATGGTCAGGAGGGGAGGTGTGCTGGGCCCCCTGGGAGAGAGAACGTCCCCGGAAAGGAGCTGGCGCCGGACTTGGGGCAGCTTCCCCACCCGAACGGTCTGCGGGTTGGGCCAGGTGGGCGGAGGGAAGGGGGGCGGGTGGACCCCTGCATGAGAACAGGCCCGAGTGCAGGCGTGGGCCAGGCTGTGGGGCCTGGTGCCCGCGGCTCTGCCTGCTCCATGGCCTCCGGCTCCGTGGCAGCGAAGGTGCGGGTGCCCCAGCCCCAGGCACATCATTGACGTGCGCTCTGTGCTCTCGCCTCCAGGAGAACCATTGTCGCCGCATCAAGATCCTTGGGGACTGCTATTACTGCGTGTCTGGCCTCACGCAGCCCAAGACTGACCACGCCCACTGCTGCGTGGAGATGGGCCTGGACATGATTGACACCATCACGTAAGTGTGCGTGGGGACCGGCCGCCTAGCACCCCCGCGGGCCCCGCAGGCCTGCGCTGTGCCAGCCGGGTTGTCCCGAGGGGCCACCTGCCCCAGGCTGCGGAGAGCTGGGTGCCCCCGAGACCCTCCCCTCTGTGGTTTGCTGGGACAGGCAGTTTTTTGTCCGTGGCCATCCGGGGTGCAGTCTGGGATGCATTGATGGTGCAAGAAGAAATCGGCTTCATCGCTTAGCCAGACAGGGCATCCAGGGAGTCAGCTGGGGAGGGGCTTGGCTCAAATCCAGCCGAGGCCCACGGAAGGACCTGCACGTGCTTGTCTTCATGTGCACGGGTGTCTGGGGGCTCTTTGTGGAGAGAACTTTGAGGGAGCAGGGACGCCTCCCGGGAACACTGTGGGCTGGCCATGCCTCCTGAGCCAGCTGTGTCCTGTCCCATCAGGGAGCGGGATGAAGAGTTAGGGACCCTCCATCTGGCCAGGGAAGGCGTGGGGCTGGGAGGTTGAGCTGGTGGATGGAGCACCCACGTGCCCACATCTCCGTAGCATGGAGGGTTGGGTGCCGTCCAGCGAGATGGGGTTAATGGGGACTGGTGTAAAGGTCCACACTTGGAGCCGGGAAGTGGTGGCAGCACAGTTGTACAAGGAAGGCAGAAGAACAGAGAGAGAGATGCAAACCAGGAGGCTTGGCGGGGGCTGACCTCGCAGATGGACCCCTGCAAGCATGTGTGGAGGCGTCCAGGAGCATCCAGGAGTGGGTCCCCGTGCCAGTGGTGGCAGATCTATTGTAGAGAGAGATAGAGAGACGCCCAGCGCTAGGGTCTGAGGTGGAAGAGGCCCCAGGGACTCCAGCAGTCAGCTGCAGCTGGGGGGTCCTTTGGGTGGACGGGCGGGTTTCCAGAGCAGGGGGATGTCTCCAGTTCACGCAGACCCCGTGTGCCGTTCTGGGGAGCTCAGGACTGAGGGGACGCTGCTTGTTCTGCCCCAGGGGTGACGTCTCACCGACCACACATCCAGTAAGGTTGCTCACTGTGCAAACATGATAGTCCTCACATGTGTACGCTCAGGATGGGCCTGTGAGCGGCCGGGCGTTTGCTGCTGCTGGACAGAGTGGCACCAAGGATGGTAATGGTGAGGGAAGGAATCTCCTTGAGGTCAGGTGCACGGAGGCCCCGGCCTCCTGGGTTCTGACCGCTCCTGTGGCTGGAGAGGCTTGATCCTATATTCCCGGTCTGGTGGATGGGGAAGGATCTCGTGTTCCGCTTGGTGGGAAGTGTGTCCCTGTGGGAATAACGGGCGGGGAGGTTTCAGGCTCCGTGTTCAAGACAACACAAGGACACCGGGGTGGAAGTGAAGGCTCAGGGCTCCCACATGGGCAGTGGGAGCAGTTTACGGGGCTGGGCCTCTCCCAGTGGGTGCCCAGCCACCAGTGCTCCGATGCCCCACTCCCCAGGGAGGAGTGTGGGTGGTTCCTCGGCTTGGTCCCCTGCGGCTCCAAAGTGTCAGAATTGTGCATCCGGCCAGCAGGCGTGCAGGGGAGAGGCCTGGGTGTCTTGGTGTGCGGTACTGGATCAGGGGCAATAGATGGCCTGGGCTCTGCCCTCCGGGACCCACCCTTGAGCTGGTGAGGCTGCTGTGGCCGTCGGCAGAGCCGGGGCAGGGATGGCCCAGGGCGGGAGGCCCTCCTCCCGTGCCCTCTGTTCTTGGCCGACGTGTCTCGGTGAGACCGTCCCTGACGTACGGTTTATTGAGACGTGAGTGTCCCAGTAATTGCATCTTCTGGCACCAGGATCCAGACCTTTGAGGCAGAACCTTCTGGAAGAGGTGAGGATGTGCGAGCTGCAGGATTTGGTCCCCGTGTCCTTTGCCCCTTCCTGGTTGCAGCGGTGGAAATGCTATAAAATGCACAGAAACACCGTTTGCTTCTTGTTCACGTTTCCTTGTGTTCCTTTCCTTCTGCAAGTTAAAAAAAAAAAAAGAATTACAAAATTTTAACCGTATTTTGTTTGTTTCAGCGCCTCTTGCTAGAGGTTGGGCTATGACTGAGAAAAGTTGAAATTAAGAGAAAATACGTTCAGTATGTGTAAAGCTCAGTAGGTGTCAAGGACACGTCCACAGTCAGACTCCCGAGTAAACTTTGCTGTAAACCCGTGACTCGCGGACTTCTGGACACGCCCTGGGGACCCTGAGCCCTATGTGAAATACTCTGGTCCCTGGGGGCCGGGCCCTTGGTGGATGCAGGGGCGGCGCTGGGCTCCTGATGGGCCAGGACGGCTTTGCGTGGGGGCGTGGCGGCGTGGCAGCGTGGCGGCTGGGTCCCACCGGAGAGCTGGGCGGTCTGCACTTGGAAGCCGGTGCTCGGCAGGCGGGGCGCGCAGGACACCGTCCTCACGGGCTGGGGCTCCAACAAGGGGAACGGGCATCCAAAGCCCCCGTGATGGGGCCCCAGCAGCTGTGTGGAGTGGGGTCCACAGCTGCGGGGACCACTTGGGGCGTCCTGTAGTCTGGGGTCCTCACGGACCCTCTCCTGGTGTTTCTGCACCTGTATCTGCTGGAGCGGGTTTGTGGGACGTGGGCCGCGGCCTTGAACCTGGAAGCTCCGGGGTGGCTGGGTGGCTGTCAGGGCCCGTCAGCGCTCATTCAGCCCACCCCGGATTGCACACAGGGAGACGGAGACCCGGAGAGAGCAGAGGTTGGCTGGGCCGCTGGGACATCCCTAGAAATCAGGAGCCGCCCTGGTTACATGTGCTGCCCTTGAGGAGTGGCCGCCTTTGCCCATTTGAGGTTCCGAGAGCCAAAGCCTTTGGACGGCCTCCTTGCCAGGCCCTGTGTCCATGTCCTGTCCGTATGTTCTATATGGAAGATCCCATGCTTTTTATTTCATCATTGAAGCCCCTTGTTTTCTTTTAGAGTCTCTAATTCAGATGTTTTGGGGGACCCCTGAGTCTCTGGTCATTTGGGTTAGCCTGCCTGGTGGTCAGGGCGTGGCCAGGAGCCGTCTCTGATAGACCCTGTGGAACCAGCACCAGTGATGGGTCCTCAGGGTTGGGGATGAGAATCTGGGAGGGCTTCCTGGAGGCTGCATCTTGGCTGGGCCTTGTCATATTCGGAACAAGGTGGGAGCACACAACTCAACCCTAGGTTTTGAAATAGGAGGGAGATTTGTCATTGAGCTCCTGGGCTTCCTGCTCTGCTGGGTGCGGTGGGGGTGGGGTCTGCATGTGGCTGGGCTGCAGGGCCCGTTATACTGGGAGGGGACAGAGGGTGGATTGTCCAGCAGGCAGGCCCTGTGGGTCTGTTTCCTGGTCTCCCTTCCCCACCATGACAGACCTCCTAACCATTGGGGCACCGTGTCCCAGCTGTGGCTCAGCCTCCTGGCCCTTTGTGGTTGGGCTTTGCCACAGATGGGGGAGGCCCGTTGGACACACCTGCTGCGGGGGCCCCCTGTGGTCAGGTCAGCGTCCCACAGCTCAGCACTCCCTCCCATGAGGCCTCATTGCCCTCCTCGGAGCCCACCGAGAGCACGCTGCTGCTTCCTCGACAGCGTGCTTTAGGGTTTTCCGTAAAACATAACTTCTGCCCACTGGGGAAGAGCAGAAAACACAGGAAGGGGGCATCGGAGGCTCTCGGCACGGCCGCGGCGTGTCCCCTTCGGTCTGACGTAGTGCACTGTGTGCCTCTGCCTGCGGTGGCGAGTCCTAGAGCGGGGGAAGGTGTGCATGGTACCCCGTGGACGCCCCCATGTGACCGCTCGCACAGAGCAGCCTGGAGCGGGCGGTGTTCCCCGGGTGCCGCCGGGACTCACGCTGGCCCGTGGAGCCCTCCCAGCCGGGGGAACGACTTCCCCACCTGGACCGTCGCCTGATTTCGGCATCCACATGCTTGCCATCCCGTAAAGTCTCCCCAAGGGCCAGGTCTGGAGCTTGGGGTCAGACCCCGGCCGTTCCCAGGATGCTCCTGGCAGGTCGTCACACTGGCCACTGGCCAGCAAGCAGGCACGAGCCCCCAGCTGGGTCAGCGGGACACAGAGCGGGTCGGAGGTCACAGCTCAGGTTCCCTGAGGGGCTGCCCTGGGTGGGGAGGGGCAAGGGGCGGCGTGGACACAGCATGCGATGCCCGGTGGCCGGGGAGCTGGGAGGCCTGGCCTGGAGCAGCCCTGCCCACCGGGGGCCATGCTTGGGGATCGTGGCCCCGTGCTCCGGCCTGTCGAGGCTCCCGGCACGCGCGAGCTCACGGGTGTGGCCGAGGGCCCAGCCCCACGCCCGTGACGTGTGTGTTGCAGGTCGGTGGCCGAGGCCACGGAGGTGGATCTGAACATGCGTGTGGGGCTGCACACTGGCCGGGTCCTCTGCGGGGTCCTCGGCCTGCGCAAGTGGCAGTATGACGTGTGGTCCAACGATGTGACCCTGGCCAACGTCATGGAGGCCGCCGGGCTGCCCGGGTGAGTTGGGGCGAGGCGGTGCGCTCTGGGCGGGAGGACCGCGTGGGAGGGGCCGCGCAGGGCCCCTGGGACCCCCGGGCTCCACAGGGAGCCGGTGGTGGACTGAGAGGAGGCCTGATGGTCGGACCACCCCGGGCTGTCGCTTCTCTCTGCTCTGTGCTCCCCTGGGCAAGGCTGGGCACGTTTCTGTGTGGTCTGTGCCCACGCTCCTCCGTCCTCGTCCTCCTCCAGACAGTCCCCGAAGCCAAGGCAACCTACTTCCGGTGGCCGGGAGTGGCCCAGGGCCGCAGGAGAAGGGCTCCGGAGCGCAGGTCACTGCAGTGAGCGCCAGTGGCTCTCGTCCCCGTGGCGGCCTGTGTGGTGCGTCTGTCCCGTGCGCGCCTGCAGGGGCGCCCCTGGCTCTGCCCCTTCCGTGCCCCACTGCCCGCCCCCGGCCTGCCCCAGAGGCCGGCATCCCCTGGGCCGCCGCCTCCCCCCTCCCTCCTGACAGCCCGTGGGGCGCGTGGCTGGAACAGGCAGCGTCTGTCCCCACACCGACGTCTTTCCGAGCGGGTTCAGGGACCTTGCCCCTGCCATCGATCATCTGTGAGCCTGGCCGTCGCTGGGCACCCCCTGGACCCTCACAGCCACCCCTGTCCTGTCCCTCCCACACGCTGTCCGTCATCCTCTCCCTGTCCGTTCGGCAAACACCCCCCGTCTACCACTGGGCATCTGGGGAGGATGGCCAGACTCGGATGGATGGACGGAGGGACGGAGAGGTGGAATTCATCACGGGGTGGGCTCCCCCCCCGTTTGGTGCTGGGACCCCTGCGGCTTGGTTTCTGGGCTCCTTCTCGAGGTCGACGCCCTGCGCGTTCTGCCTGGAGGGACCGAGGCCAGGCAGGGGTGGAGCGGGTGGCCACACACACCCTGCCGTGCTGCCCCGTGCTGCCGCGACTTCCCCAAACGCCTGTGCTGGGTGCACGGGCCAGGCTGCCGCACAGCAGAGGACCCGGGTCCGGAGCAAGCGCTGGCTGCTCCGGAGGGTCCTGGGGGAGCCGTGGCAGGAGCCGCCTGCCTCTCCCCCAGCTCCAGACCTGCATCCCCTTCCCCTGCGTGCAGGGACTGTCGCCCACATCGCTGGGCGTCCGGGCCCACGGGACTGAGAGGCAGTGGATGCTGGGCCTCTCCTCCCCGTCTGTGTCCAGGGAGGGGGCTCCTGGGGTGATTGTGTCCGGCCGGCCAGGCCCCACCTCAGCAGGGAGCCATGGTGGCATCCGCTCCCCCTGTGGGCTTGTACCCGAGACCCCTCCTCCATCCCCGAGTCTGGAACGCTCTGCTGAGCGCGGTTGCCGACAGTTCTGCACCCCGTCAGCTGCTCAGCTCCGCGACTGGGCACGCCTCTCCTCCCTGCTGTGGGTGGAGGACCCTGAACGCGGGAGCAGACGCCCTTGCGTCTCCCTTGCACCTGCAGAGAGCCTTGGTGCTGGTGCCCCTTTGCGGTTCAGGGCCAGGCTGGCAGGTGACCGTGTCCCCAGGAGCCCGGAGGCTGGTGGCAGGGAACTCTTGTTGTGCTCGAGTGCCCGGTTTTCCCTGCAGGAAATCGAGGGGACACAGCGGTGTGGGGACTCTGCGCTTGCAGGAGCTGCTTTGCACGCTGCAGGGGCGGGGTGGCCTTGGGCCCCCAGGCCCCAGCACTCAGGGGTCTGGCAGGAGCGGGACCTGCAGGGTCGTGGGGGCCGCCGTGGCTCTTGGGCTCGCAGCTGTGCCTGGGAGAAGCCGGCTGACGGTGTCCCCTTCCGTCACCGGGAAACGCACTAGGGTGAGCATGAGTGCCGTCCCGCCACGTGTGGGGACAGTGTGACTGCCTGGGGCTGTGGGGCCGCAGTCTCTTCTGCCCTCCGCCACTGCCTCCCTTCGGCTCCTGCTGACACCGGGCCCCTCTGGGGCCCGCGCTCAGATCCAAGCCCTCCCCTGCAGCTCCCCCCTGGCCGGGCTCCCTCCCCTTCTTCTTCCCAGGTGACCCGTGCCACCCGGTGACCCGGGGAGCCTGAGCGCCCCTCCTGGACCTGCCCACGGGGAGGGACGCGCCCGTTGCCGCCGCGGGCCACGGGCACGGCTGTGCTGCTGTCTTGCAGGAAGGTGCACATCACGAAGACGACCCTGGCGTGCCTGAACGGTGACTACGAGGTGGAGCCGGGCCACGGGCACGAGAGGAACAGTTTCCTGAAAGCTCACAACATCGAGACCTTCTTCATCGTGCCGTCGCACCGGCGGAAGGTGGGCTCCGGGATGGCTCCGGGGCCTGGGCCAGGCCTGCCAGGGTGGGCGCTCTCCTGGACCCCCAGTGGGGGCCCGGGGTCCTCTCAGGGGCTCCACCGTCCTGCATCCTCCCTCCCCCCATCTCCCTGGGCCTTTACCCCACTCCTGCAAAACAGGTCAGGGATGGAGGTGCCCTGAGCAGAGGGGGTACTGTGCACACAGGGGGGCCTGTGACCATTGTGCGGGGCACTCGAGGTCACCGTGCCCAAGGAAACCGAGCTGGACGTGATCAAGGGGGGCTCGTCCTTCCAGGGTTCACGGTCGGGGTGGAGGGTGTATGGGAGGGGCTCAGGGATCCATTGAGGGGTACAGGGTACACGTGAGGGGTTCAGGGCATAGGGGAAGGACTCAGAGATCAAGTGAGGGGTACAGGAAGGCACAGGAGAGGGGTGCAGGGCCCCTTCAGGGCATAAGCAGGTGGGATATGAGGGAGAGCTTCAAGCTTCATTGTCCTGTGTCCGTGGATCGGGCTGTGCCGTCCCTTGTGACCTGGGGACCGTGGCTGTGGGGGGCTCCGGGCCAGGACCGGGTGGGCTCACTGAGCTCACTCCTGAAGAAGGGGAGGGTATGGCAGGTGTTGGTGGCCTTGGAGGAGGGCTGGGTGAGGGGGTTGGCGCTGGACCCCAGGACAGCAGGAGTCACCCATGTGGGAGTGGAGGGTGGGTCTGAGGGCCAGGGACCCTGGAGGTCAGTGGGTGGCGGTCCTCAGCCAGCTGCTGCCCCAGCCAGTGACGTCCAGGCTCCAGGGTCCCTCTGTGGCCTGGCCCCAAACTTTCCCACCACTCCACTCCAGGATCGAGGCCTTGCTCTAGTTTTCAGAGGCCCCGGGTGTAGCTGAGAGCCGTGCGCCATGGGCCAGGCTTGCTGGTTCCGTCCGCTTCTGTTTGTCCTTGAGCACGTGGTTCCCGTGACCTCCCTGTCCCGTCAGGTCCCACTCCCAGCCCGGGGGCGCGGGGCGCAGTACGGGTCTACTCACGGGTGTCTGCATGCCGGCTGTCGGCACAGATATTTCCAGGGCTGATCCTCTCCGACATAAAGCCCGCCAAGAGGATGAAGTTCAAGACCGTGTGCTACCTGCTGGTGCAGCTCATGCACTGTCGGAAGATGTTCAAGGCGGAGATCCCCTTCTCCAACGTCATGACGTGCGAGGACGATGACAAGGTAGGAGGGCCTTCCGCACCCACACCCTTCCCTCCCCGCCCCGGGCAGCCTGGCCCTGCGTGCTTTCCAGCTGTGTCAGTGCTATTCAGAGACTGCTTGCGTTTTCCCAGAAGAATCTTTCTATCATCTTGCTTTTCTTTTTTTTTTTTTTTTTCAATTTGGCCTTCCACGTATTTGTGGCTAAATGCGTGCCCGGACCCCCAGCAGCTTCCCTGCAGGTACTTATGCTTGTCAGATGCTCTGTTGTGAGGTCTGGAGCCTCGGCCGTGGCCCGTGAGCCCTGGCGCCAACAGGCAGCCTTTTCTCCGCCTCCCCACCCTGGGTGGCCTGCTGTGCACCTGCTCGCCCCTCTTCGTGTTCAAGGTTGTCCAGTCCATGGAAGGTGGCCTCCCTGGGGATGCCTGCCTCGTGGCCTGGCTCCTAGGGTTTTCCACTTTTCCTCTTGGGTTGGTCAGAGCTGTCTCTGGATGTTCTGGTCTTCTGCTGGGTTTTGGGGGGCAGTGCTGCTCTGTGGGGGTCCCAGTGTCCACTTCAACCACGCGGGCCTCACCTCTCAGGGGGCAGAGACCCTGATTGTCTGGGGCAGGGGTCGCATCCCGGGAGCCTGGCACGAACCTGGAGTGCCACCCCTTCCCCTCCTATGTCCTCGTGTCCTGGGCCCCCTGGCCCAGCGTGGCTCTGTCTGTGACTCATGTCTGTTTCCTGAGATGGTGCTGCTACCCGCTTGCTCCTGTTTTCCCTGCCATCTGGGTTTTGTGCCGTGACAAGGAATTCCATCCCTGCAGTTTTGGGGGCTTTTCAGGAAGAAGCGAGATTCTGCCTGGCACTCCTGGGGGCTTCTTGCCACATAGGTTTTTTTGTGGTTTTGACTGTGAGCTCACATTTGTGAGAATTTTGCTGGAAATTCTTTTTTTAAAAATTTTTTTTATTTGCCCCAGGGGTACAGGTCTGTGAATCATCAGGCTTACACCTTTCACAGCACTCACCATAGCACAAACCCTCCCCAGTGTCCATAACCCATCCACCCTATCCCTACCCTCCCACCCCCGAGTAACCCTCAGTTTGTTTCATGAGATTAGGAGTCTCTTATGGTTTGTCTCCTTCCCTATCCCATCTTGTTTCATTATTTTTCCCTCCCTACCCCCCACGACCCCCCTGCCCCTCAAGTTCCTCATATCAGAGAGGTCATATGATAATTGTCTTTCTCTGATTGACTTATTTCGCTCAGCATAATCCCCTCTAGTTCCATCCACACCATTACAAACGGCAAGATTTCGCTTCATTTGATAGCTGCATAGTATTCCATTGTATATATATACCACATTTTCTTTATGCATTCATCTGTTGATGGACATCTAGGTTCTTTCCATAGTTTGGCTATTGTGGACATTGCTGCTATAAACATTCGGGTGCATGTGCCCCTGAAGATCACTACCTTTGTATCTTGAGGGTAAATACCCAGTAGGGCGATTGCTGGGTCGTAGGGTAGCTCCATTTTCAACTTTTTGAGGAACCTCCATATTGTTTTCCAGAGTGGCTGCGCCAGCTTGCATTCCCACCAAAAGTGTAGGTGGGTTCCCCTTTCTCCACAACCTCGCCAACATCTGTCATTTCCTGACTCGTTGATTTTAGCCATTCTGACTGGTGTGAGGTGGTATCTCACTGTGGTTTTGATTTGTATTTCCCTGATGCTGAGTGATGTTGAGCCCTTTCTCATGTGTCTGTTGGCCATTTGGATGTCTTCTTTGGAGAAATGTCTGTTCATGTCTTCTGCCCGTTTCTCGACCGGGTTATCTGTTCTGTGGGGGTGGAAATCCCTGAAGAGCTGCACTGATGTGGGTTCTATTAAGATTGGCCTTCCCCTCGGCCAGGTACCCGGGGCCTCAGTGCGTGGCCAGTGGATTTTGAACGTCCCAGGCGGGCAGATGTGTGCAGATGTGCTCCCAGGGGCCCCCCTCGGTGCAGACCCAGGTCTAAGAGTGTCCCCCATGCAAGGGCTTCCCTCGCTGGTGTTTGTAGACAGGGCCACTGGGGGGACAGGGTCGCATTAGAGCTTTGAGCTCCCTCTGGCCCCGTGCTGCTGTGGCTGACTCGTGAGGGACGACAGACTCTCTAAGCGGAGTGTCAGCCTCCTGCCTGGCCTGGGTTCCCACGTTTGGATGTCTTCTGGTCACTTCCCTTTCTTACCAGCTTCCTGTGCGTTTGAAAGTGTGTGTGCATGCATGCATGTGTGTGCACGCACATGTGTATGAGTGTGTGTGCATGAGTATGCACGCAAGTGTGTGCATGCATGAGTACGTACACACGTGTGCATGCCTGTATGCGTGCGCACACGAGTGTGTGCATGGATGCACATGTGTACGAGTGTGCGTGCATGACTGTGTACACACGTGTGCATGCATGTATGTGTGTGCACACGGCTGTGTGCATGGATGCACGTGTGTATGAGTGTGCATGTAGGTATGTGTGTGGGTGCGTGTGCCTGGACGCACGTGTGCACACGTCTATGGGTGTGCGCACACACATGTATTAGTGTGCGCGCACATGAGTGTGTGCATGCATGCACGTCTATGAGTATGTGTGTATGCATGTATGAGTGTGCGTGCGCGTGTGTGCATGTGTGGCCCCTTCCCTCCCTGTTGTCTGCAGTTGCTGCCGGATTTCTCACCCCCGCCCCCGTCCTGCTCCTCTGCCCCTCCTGCCCCTCCTGGGAGCACAGAGCTGTGCTGCGTTTCCTCCCATCTCCCACATCCTGAGTCCTAGCCCAGCCCCTGACACCCTGAATCTCTGAGTGCAGGTCACGCTCTGCTGACCTTGAACCCTGCTCCTTCATCTGTGTGTGCTCCAGCCTCCCTGCCTGGGGGACATCTGCTGCCTCACGCTCTACCAGGTGCCTAGTGCCGTATGCAGGTGTGCGCCCTTGCCATCATCCCTGTCACCGTGCCCGGCACCCCACGGTCCAAGGCCGAGGCCCCCAACCGTCTGTGATTTCAGGGTTCCCCATCTGCACACAGCTCCCTGACCTGAGAGGGTCTCTCTGCACCCCTGCTGAGCTATCTGCCAGCGTGTGGGACTCCTGGACCCCAAGCTTCGCCTCACGTCTGGTCCCTCCCCACCAGCCTGCGTGTCCAGCCTCCGTGGCCCAGGCGGTTCCCCTGCCGGGGAGACGGAGGCACAGGCAGGTAGCGGGCTGGGGTCACGTGGCTTCCCCACATTGCCATCTGCCTCGTAAGGACTGAAAATAAGCCCCACCGTGCAGGATAGCAGTGTCTCCACCGTGGGCGGCCCCCCTGTGGTTAGGACGGGGCAGGGACAAGGCTGGTGGTCCAGACAGGGTGGAGAGCCACAGAGGCAGGGCCGGCCCACCAGCAAGGGCACCTGGAGAGGTGACCGTCTTGTGACCTGTGGGGCAGGCCCTTCCTCCTGCGGGCACTGTCCCCATGGCCCCCGGAGCCCGTGTCTCCTTTGGGACGAGGTCTCCCGCTGGCCCCACGTCCCTCTCCTCCGCGTCCAGGCCTGGCTCCAGTGCGGCGCCCTCACGTGTGGTCAGGGTGGGCCCCGCGGGCAGCGCTGGGCTGGTCCGTCCCGCTGCACACCGCATGTCGTGTGTATGGATCTAACGAATGTCGGCGGGATGATCTACACGTAGTTTGGTCGCTTGTCTTTGTCACCTGCCAATATGGCATCACAGACGTTTCTCATGTTAACAAACATTCCTCCAAAACACGATGTTTGTGTCAACATGGGGATCTCCAGCCTGAGGACAGACTGTGTGTTGATTCTACGTCCGTTGACGATTTTTTTGTTTCCCAGTCGGAGTGAATAACTCACAGCGTTTTTCTCCCGGAGTGCGTGGACGTCTGTGATCCCCTCAGGACGTGCACATCTGCGGGTCACGGGTCGGTGAGAGTGGGCATGCGGTCCGTGTCCACGCGGCTCCCTGCGCCCTGCTCAGCGCTGCGGGTCCACGCGCGCCTCCCCCGCCCGGCTCCCGCCTTGGTCTCCATCCTGGCCAGCAACTTTTCCGAAACATCGTTTCTACCATTTCTGTCTGAATTTAACAACGGTAACATGTCAGCTCATCTTCAAACTCATTGATACCTTCTTCCTCAGCTCCCTCGGGTTTTCTCAGATGCACGTTCAAAGTTCACCTCGTATTTACCGTTGCTAATGGGAGAGGCACTCTCTTTCCTTCTGGCTTTGTAGACTTTCACCATTCACTGTGATGCTTTTGGTCAGAAGTGGCCACTCACGAGAGCAAGTGTTTTACTTTTTTGAAAATGAATAGATGTGGAATTTCAGAAACTGCGTTCAGTGTCTACTGAGATGACCCGTCTGGTGGTTTTCTCCCTGACTTGCATGGTGGCAGGTGCACGGGACCCACTGGTGTCTCCAGGACGCTGAGCAGCTGCTCCTGCTGTCTGAGCTGCGGAGTCAGGAAGCCCAAGCTGCACACCCAGCCTGTGCTCATCTTCTGCTCTCTACCCAGGACAGCACTGGCTCCCCTCTCTGCCACCACAGCCTCTCGTGGGCCCCTCTCTTGTGGCTTCCAGTTGTTGCTGGAGGGGTGGCTGTGAGCCCTGTGGCCACCGGCTGCCCCAGGCAGGTCTGTGTCCATCAGCCCCGGACGGGTCAACCCAGGGCCCAGTAGCTGTCAGCTGCTCACACCGTGCACCCTGGCTCAGGCAGGAGCTCCCTGACCATGGTCGGGTCTCAGGCCAGGTCTGCCATCTGGTGACAGCATACACGGTACTGGGAAAGCCAGGCCGAGTGTGGTGTCCTTCCTTCTCAGGCCTCAGCAGGGACTATTTCAAGTGTGTGCATGGGGTCTCTCACCTGGCTCCGGAGGTCTGTGCCCTCAGCGCCGCGCCCCCCTTCCCTGTGTGTCCAGCATGTTCTAATAAGAGGTGCTCCTCTGGCATTGAGGGGACTTTGCAGCTGCTTCTCCAAGGCCTTGAGCACCCAGGCCTGGCCCCACCCCTGCTGTGCCCCGTTCTGGGTGGGGAAACCCACCAGTTCTCAGAGTGGCCCCTCATTTCTAGAAAGTCACCTGTAAAATGATATCTTCAGGTCGGGTCCTGGGGTCCTGGGGCATCCCTGCAGCATGAGGGTCAACTGCAGGGCCCTGAGTGGGCCGGGGAAAGCAGGTAGGGAGGGAGACGAGGGTACAGGCTGGGAGGGAGCAGGTGTCTGCTGACCACACCCGAGAGGGTCCGGTGATGGGCAGGGCCGCATCTCACCACGTGCTGTCCTGAGCTTGCGCTTCGTGGGGGGGGAGACGCTTTCGCTCATCTCTGCTGCTCACCTGCTTCCAGGAGCAGGGTGTCTAAGCTGAGCCCTGGGGAGTGCACTCCTGCCCAGCCCTACCCAGACGGGGCCATCACTGGGCACTGCAGGAGGTGCCGTCCTTCCTCTTCCCCAGCTCGCCACCCGCGCCCCATGGGGGGGGGGGGGGGCAGGGGCAACTGGGAGTGGAGGGGCAGATGGGCCCCAGCCCCCAAGGATGCCACTTCACACACATGTGTGCTCAGAGGTCCTGCTTGCCAGCAGTGGGCTTCGTGGCATTGAAGAAAACCCCAATCATGGCGGCTTGAATGAAGGAGAGATTAGCTTTCGTATGGTTAAAATAAACCTGGGGAGCGGTCTGGACGGGGCCAATGGGCAGCTTCACAATCATCTTGCACTAGACCTTTTCTATGATGCTATTCTGGCTTGCCTGCTCTCACCTCATGGCCCAAAATAGATGCTGGGGCTCCAGTCGTTGCATTCATGTTCCAGCTGGCAGAAAGGAGGGGGGGGCAGGTGAGTACATTTCAGCTGGCTTTCTTAGGTGAGGCTGCCTGCCCAGGCCTGCTCTTCCACATCCCCACAAGCCCTGCCTGTGACCAGAGCTGGTCACATCTCCTGCCCTGGGTCAGTGAGCTGAGTGGTAGCCGTCAGCCTCCCAAAAACCCACCCCGCAGCCTGGCCCTTCCTTCCGGCTTCCCAGGAGGAACTTGTAGTTCCGGCATGTCTGCCTCCCCTGGATCTCCGTGTGGACTGGACCTCCAACCCCCCAGCAGTGGGGGACACACCTGCGGTCGCCACTGAGGACAGGGAGAACCAGCTTGAGGACGTGGTCTGGGCCAGCGTATTTCCAGCTCTGTGCAAGCATGAAAGTCCTGGGTCCTCTGAGAGCTCCCCTTGGGGGCCATCTTTGTTCTCATGTTACAGACCAGGAAGCTGGAGCACAGAGAGGTTAAGCAGCTCAATCATGGTTGCACAGCCCCTGGTTTTCAGGTCTCTGCACTGAAGCCACCAGGTCCAGAAAGAGGTTCGGGCAGCCAAGTCCCACAGCAAAATGAGCAACAAGTTTTCTCTTAACCTTGATTTTGCTTCATTTTCCGAGGAAATAACGTTTGTTGTGGAACGTCGAGGAAAGTGTGAAAGAGAGGGAGACTGTGATCCCGCCCCTAGGAGGTGGCCACAGCTACTGTCCTGTCCCATTGAAGGAGCTGAGGGTTGGGGTGCGGCAGGTCTTTCTGTCTCGCTGCCCGGGGTCCCCCGCATGCCCAGGATGACGCCGCCCCCCCAGAAGTCAGTCCTGTCCCCCATTGGCCTCTGCAGACCCGGGGTGGCTGGCAGACAGCTGCTCCTCCCAGAATGACTGGGCACCATCGTGGAGAGCCAGGGGCCGTGGTGCCTGCCGGCCTTTCCCCACACGCCGGGTGCTCGCGGGAGCCGACCCGGTGTCACTGGAGGTGGTGGTGTGGGTATTTTTACCATGCACAAATGCATTAGGTCCTGGGGGAAGGGGCATTCATAGGAGCGCACCAAGGGTTCACCGGCCCTGCGGGCCCTGCAGACAGGCGGGCTTCCTGTGCTTGTTCTTGGGCGCCGGGGGGTCTGGGGCCGTGGATTGGAAAGGAGCACATCCACAGGCTGGTGTTTGCGTGGGAGCAACGCACACGCTGCCTGCCAAACATCAGCGGCTTGTTTCCAAGCAGGGACTGTCCACACCTCTTACTGTCCACACCTGTCCAACGTTTCTGCAGCTTTCTGGGGGCAGGGGTGATGTGCCACCTGGACTGCACATGCGTCCGCTGTGGAATCAGCGCACACAGAGAGGCCTGGGGCTCCCGGCGGCCTCCTCTGTGGTCGCAGCCCACCCAGCGGCCACATGGACCCAAACGAGGGCGTGGGCTTTGGTGGTCGGTGTGTGTGGCTCTGGCCCGCTTCATCCTGGTGGCCACACTCCTGATCAGGAACATTTCCTTCACAGCCATGGTCCCCCTTCTGCTGGGGTCACACGGCCGCCCTCCGCAAAGCTCTCTGTCCAGTGACTCACTCGAGGGTGTAGTACACACCCTGGGACCTTGGCTCTTTCTTCAGACTCAGTACTAGGCGCGTGGTCCCCTCCAGGCCTTTCCCACATCCGTAGCTCCTCCTGGCCGTGGTGGTGGGTGTCCACAGTAGGGAAGGCCCTCCTTTGGCATGGCCTGTTGAAGGACCTTTCCGTTGTTTCCAACTTGGACTATTGCAAATAAAACAGTAGTAAGCGTTCACGTTCAGAGTTTCGTGTGCACATAACTGCTTATTTGTTGGGAGAGATGGCCAGCTGTGCTGGACGGGTCTTGGTTATTTGTTTTTGTTTTTATTTTAAGAAACCTCCAAACTGTTGGTGACGTGACTGTCCCATCTCACGTTCCCGGCAGCCACGTGTGAGAGATCTGGCTTCTCTCGCCAGCCCGTGGTGCCATCCCTGTTTTTAGAACATTTTGGCTGTCCTAATAAGTGTGTAGTGACACTCAGGATTTCATTTGGCCTTTCCCTGGTGTTTTAATCATGCTGACCATCGTTTCAAGTCCTTATTTTCTGTCCGCTACTAGTTTTCTCTTTTTCTCTCCTTTTTTTGAAAAACGTCTGTCTTGCTTTCTAATTCAAGTGATTTCTTTGTACCGTGGATTTTTGAGAGTTCTTGATAAATTCTGGATCTGATTCTTCTGTCAGATGTGTGGTTTGTACGTGTTTGTGGTTTGTCTTTCACAGGACAGATGTTTTAAATTGTGAAGATGTCCCGTGTGCTGATGTTTTTTCCTTTACGAACTGTGTTTTTCGTGTTGTAAGAGCTCTACGTTACCCAAACCCCAAATATTTTCACATTTCTTCTAAGAGTTGATAGTTACCTGTTTTATAGTTAAACCCAGGGTGCGTTTTGAGTTTATCTTTTATAAGGTGTGAGGTTTGGGTCGAGATTTACTTTTTTGCATGTGGACGTCCATTTGGTTCCGAGCCATTTGTGGGAAAGACTGTCCTTCTTCCATTGAATTGCTTTTGCATTTTAGCCAAAAATCATTGACTGTATTTGTGTGAGGCTGTTTCTGGGCTCTCTAGTGTGTTCCATTCCTCCGCCAACAGCATACTGTCCTGATCAAAGGAGCTATGCAGTAAGTCTTAACATTGGGTTGAGTGATTTTAAGAAAAATGTCTTCTACTCCATGAACACGCATGTCCTTCCGTGTATTCAGATCTTTGATTTCTTTCCTCAATATTATATAGTTTTCAGCATGTAAGTTGTGTATGTGTTTTGTTAGAGTTGTACCTGATACTTCATTTTCCCCTGTGATTATAAATGGCACTGAATTTTAACTTTGGTCTTCACATGCTGGTTATTAGTTTAAGAAATGTCTTTATTTAATTGCTTATTTATTTTTAGAGAGAAAGAGCATGTATGGGAGCAGGGGGAGGGGCAGAGGGAGAGAGAGAACCTCAAGCTGACACCCCACTGAGCATAGAGTCCGACATGGGGCTCGATCCCACGACCCTGAGATCATGACCTGAGCCAAAACCAGGAGTCAGACGCCCAATGACTAGGCCACCCAGGTGCTCCAGTAAATACCCTTTTTACATTTATCTTGTAGACGGTGACTGTGTGGAATTCATTTGTCCTGGGGCTTTTCTGCCCCTTGGAATTTTCTACATAGACCATCATGTCATCTGCAAATAGGGCCAGTTTTGGTTTTTTCTTTCTAACATTTGCCTTTTATTTCCTTTTCTTGTCTTATTGCAGTGGCTGGGGTCTCTAGTACTGCTTGTAGTCTGGGGGAAAGAACTCCATCTTTCACCAGCAAATATGTCGCTCTCCATCAAGTTAGGGAATTTACTCTCCCTCCTTAGTTGTCTGATAGTGCTTATCAAGAATGAGTATTGTATTTTGTCAAATGCTTTTTCTCCCATCCAAGTACTAACCAGGCCCGACCCTGGTTAGCTTCCAAGATCAGATGAGATCGGGCGCATTCAAGGTGGTATGGCCATAGACTCAAATGCTTTTTCTGTATCGATTGACACACCAGGGGATTTTTTTATCTGGTGGTTAATACGGTGTTAACGTGGTGTATGCATCAGTGTACGAATATGTAAACAGACTCGCATCTCTAGAAATGGTCATGGCATTGGGACACCTGGGTGGTTCAGTCAGTTGAGCGTCTGTCCTCGGCTCAGGTCATGATCCTGGGGTGCTGAGATGGAGTCCCACGTCAGGCTCCCTGCTCAGTGGGGAGCCTGCTTCTCCTCTGCCTGCTGCTCTCCTTGCTTGCTCTCTCTCTCTCTCTCTCTCAAAGAAAGAAAGAAAGAAAGAGAAAGAAAGAAAAAGGAAGGAAGCAAGGAAGGAAGGGAGGGTGGGTGGGTCATGGTTGTTTGTACACTACTGAATTCCATTTGCTGACATTTTGTTAAGGATTTTAGCATCAATATTGAAAGAGACAGCCCATAGTCTTCCTTTTTTTGTAGTGTCTCAGTCTGATCTTGGTATCAGGATAATACTGACTTTATAAAGTACGTTGGAAGGTGTTACCTCTTCTGTTTGCTGGAAGACATTGTGTAGAGTTGCGGTTCTTATTTAAATGTCTAGTAGAATTTTTCAGTGAAAACCTCTGGGCCTGGAGATTAAGTTTTCAGGAGTTTTACAGTTATAAATTGAATTTCTTTAGTAATTACATGATTAACCTAATAAGCTCTCATGTTGGGTGAGTTGTGGTTGTGGGTTTCGAGTAGCTCGTTGATCTGAGTTGTCAAATCAATGTGTGTAACTGTTCACAGTAATTCCTTATTACCGTTTGGACGTCTGTGAGGTCTGTAGTAGAATCTCATTTCGTTCCTATGTTTGTGAGCATCTTTCTCTTTTCTTCTTCGTCATGCCTGCTAGAGATGTGTCCATTTTATTGACATTGTCGAAGGACCAACCTCTGTTTTATTGCCCCGCTGGGTCCCGCCCCCACCCACACGGGGTGCCACGTGAATGTCATGTGCCCCCATTTGCAGATGCGGGGGTCCCCAGCGGGGTTGATGGACTAAGTGACCTGGGATCTCCGCGCCAGCAGGTGGGGGAGCCCGGACTGCATCTCAGCCCCGAGCCCGGCCCCCCAGCCAGCAGTGGGCAGCTCACAGGCTGCAGGGACATAAGAGCTTATTTTTTAGTAAGCGGAGGACTGGATGACATTCTTTCTTTCCTCTGTGGCTGCAGCGGAGGGCGTTGAGAACCGCGTCGGAGAAACTCAGAAACCGCTCGTCCTTCTCGGCAAATGTCGTCTACACCACCCCGGGCACACGTGTCAACAGGTACATCGGCCGCCTCCTGGAAGCCCGCCAGACGGAGCTGGAGATGGCGGACCTGGACTTCTTCACCCTGAAGTACAAGCAGGCTGAGCGCGAGCGCAAGGTAGGTGACCGGCACCCCAGGAGCATGGGGAAGCCCCGGGGGCCCCTCAGTGGTGGCCCCCTGCGCTTGCCCTTGTCGACACGGTGGCGGTCCCACGACCCTGGGGGGCCCCCCAGGAGGACCCCGCGTGTCTCCGGGCAGCTGCTGACGGCCGGTCTCGGTGTCTCTTAGTACCACCAGCTCCAGGATGAGTATTTTACCTGTGCTGTTGTGCTCGCGCTCGTCCTGGCTGCCTTGTTCGGCCTCGTCTACCTTCTCATCATCCCGCAGTAAGTGTGGCGGGCCCCGCGGTCGGGGGAGAAGGGCCGGGAGTTCCCTCTGTGTCCGCCGCAGGCTCCCCCGTGGTCCCCGCGGCCCGTGTGTGGGTGCTCGCTCCCAGCTTCACGGTTGTTGTGTGAACAATCCTGAGCCACTAGCCGTTCTCGGAGTTTCCATCGCACAATGTGTACCCTTGACTCCAAGACCGATTTCGAGGGAGAAAACGCACATGGGTTTCTAGGTGTGCATTATTTCCAGGCACGTGAAAATGAGAAAAAGCGGCCTCTGGAAAGGAAGGAAAGTGTGGGAATTCAATAACATTCACTTATCCTAAGTCAAAGTGAGCTCGGTTGGCAGTGCTTGTTTTCGGCAGGAAGATCCACTGTCCTTCCGGACAAACCACTTTCTTGACACGCCCTCCCTGGTGGAGTCATTCCCCTTTGTTCCCAGAGTCTCCAGAAAGCACAGGAAGCTGCCCCATCCCCAGACCCTGGGAACACAGCGGCCACTTGCTAGTCCTGTGTGGGGATCCAGCTTTTTTTAGAAAAGCGGCTCCCAGATGACAGCCAAAGGGAGGGCGGTGCCCAGCGGCCCGTCCTGCGGGAGGGAGGACCTCCCGGTGTACACAGGCAGAGAGATGTCGGGGAGGAGACAGGAAGGGACTCGGTGGAGAGCTCAGGGGTTGGGATCACAGGCTCTCCTTGGGCACACCATGCTTGGCCCTGCCCGCAGTGACCCTGCGACTTCTGTCCTAGGAGCGTGGTTGTCCTCCTGCTGCTGGTGTTCTGCCTCTGCTTCCTGGTGGCCTGTGTCTTGTACCTGCACATCACCCGGGTCCAGGTATGTGTGCGCGCGTGTGTGTGCGCGTGTGTGAGCATGTGCGTGTGTGCATGTGCACGCGTGTGTCCCGTACCTGTATGTCACCTGGGTCTGCTGCGCTGTGCAATGAGGGAGGCTGGCTGGCGGGGCCACGTTTGCTCCCCTGCAGACTGGGGACAGCGGGGGGCCTCACTTCCCCATGGGAGGATGGGGGCGGTGTGGGGGGTAGCCCCGCGGCGGCCCGGGCACCCTGGTTGGCTGGGGGTCTCGTCAGCACCCCGTGCAGAGTCCCTGCCGTCTTTACTTTTTGTTTCGAATTTCACGAGTGTGACTCTAAAAAGAACTTGGCACTTTTACCTGTGAAGTCAGTCACCTTTTGAATATTGCCCAATGTACCTAAATAGACTTTAAGTAGAATTTCTCATAACAAAAATGATGCGAAGCCTCTGTGAAGAAAATGATAAAACGCACTTGAAGCAGGTGAAAAAAGATACAAGTAAACATAAATTTTGGTTATTTCTGGGAAGGAAGGATTTCTTGTAACAAAAATGTCGCCCTGATGAGTTCGGTCCCTTTTAGTGCCAGAGTCACAGTGTGGGGTACGTGGTGGCCGGTGGGGTTCTTTTTAATTTAAAGATCTTTGTGTTCATTTCTTTTAATTTGGCCAGTTCATTGACCTGGGAGGGGAGACAGGAGCTCGGCCCAGGAGTTGGTGTGCAGGGGGAGCCGCGGCCGGGGCCCCAGCCGCCTGCAGGGCGCTCCGCGCCGTCTGCCTTGTGCCCTTTCATTAACGCCTGCTTTTACAGTACTGTGTCGTGCCGTTCAGTGTTTTCCAGGGTGCCTGACGATCCAGATCCGCACCGTCTTGTGTATTTTCATCGTGGTCCTAATCTACTCCGTGGCCCAAGGATGTGTGGTGAGCATCGCAGGCTGCAGCAGGGTCTGGCGTGGAGAGAGGAGCGTGGTGTGGATGGGGGTCGAGGGGGATGTTGTCTCCTGGTGAAGGGACACCCAGCCCCTTCACCATGTGTAGATGATAGAAGCTCAGGCAGGGAAGCAGGGCAGACTGGGGTAGGAGTAACAGGAGGGAGGTGGGGAGGGAGTAACAGGAGGGAGGTGGGTGGGGAGTAACAGGAGGGAGG
>LNAC01000184.1:1170216-1185856 GCA_002007465.1 Ailurus styani
GAGGGAGGTGGGTGGGGGGAGTAACAGGAGGGAGTACCTGGGGGGGAGGTGGGGAAGAGAGTAACAGGTCTCCAGCCCCCTGGCCCCACCCACCCCACTGTGAGGAAGGAAGAGCAGGAGGGAGGGTCCTAGGCTCTCTCCTGGCCCCAGGGCAGGGGTGGGGGGTGCTGGTTACCTGGGGGCGCGATCACCTGGGAGGGCAGGTCACCTGGGGGCGTAGGTCGCCTGGGGGGTGCCTGTCTGGAGCCAGGAGCTGTCGCGGGCTGGGGGTGGAGAGCAGGCTGGTCCTGAGCAGGCGTCTCCCTGCCCCTTCGTCCCCTCCAGGTGGGCTGCCTGCCCTGGGCCTGGAGCTCCAGCCCCAATGGGTCCCTGGTGGTCCTGACGCCTGGCGGCCGGAACTCGGTGCTGCCCGCCGCACCCTGCGAGTCGGCGCCCCACGCCCTGCTGTGCGGCCTCGTGGGCACCCTGCCCCTGGCCATCTTCCTGCGGGTGTCCTCCCTGCCCAAAATGATCCTGCTCTTCGTGCTCACGGCGTCCTACATCCTGGTCCTGGAGCTCAGCGGGTACACCAGGGCCTCGGGGTAGGTGCGCTCCCCCCGGCAGGACACACCTGGGGGGGGGGTCGCGTGTGCCCACTCGGGCGCTGCCTGTGCCGGCGTGCGGGTCGGGAAGCACGCTGGTTCCGCAGCTTCTCCCCAGGTCCAGCAAGGCCCCAGGTGTCCCGGCGAGGGTGGCTTCAGCCCGGGTCTGTGGCGTCCCGGGCCGCACGGGGCCGGGGCCGGGGTTCTCCGTGCTCACGAGGCTCTCTTCCTCGTCCCCCGCAGGGGCGGCGCCGTCTCCGGGCGCAGCTTCGAGCCGATCGTGGCCATCCTGCTGTTCTCGTGCACGCTGGCCCTGCACGCGCGGCAGGTGGACATCAAGCTGCGGCTGGACTACCTCTGGGCAGCGCAGGCAAGACGCGCTCTCTGCTCCGTGGGGGTGTGGGGGGTGTGGCAGAGGGGCCCCTCGGGAGGGGGCTCGGGGCTCCTGTCTGGACACCGGCTGGTGTGCGGCTGGAGGAGGCAGGGCGGGGTCCCAGAGGAGGATGGGGCCCGGGGGAAGGCAGTGCTGGGGAGCTGGCGACCGTCCAATGGGCCCTGCCTGACCGGTGCAGAAGTTTGGCACTGTTTCGAGCAGTGAGTTCCCCGTCCCCAGAGGCATTCCAGCCATGGGGCTGCCGTGCAGGATGGCTTCACCTTTGCTGGGCTACACGTGACAGCAGGTCTCCTCAGGGTCACGGGAGACTCCAGAAAACACTGACACTTGCACCGTGCACCCCAGATGTAGTGGGTCTGTGGGTGGGGGGGGCAGGAATCTCCATTATTACCAAGCACGCTGGCAAATTCTGGCACAAGAGGCCTCAAGGGGGCTGAGGAGTGCAGATGTGGGAGCTGTCCCTGGGCCCCGAGCCCATGGTCAGGGAGGTGATGACCACCGGGGGGCTCGTACCGCCCATCTGCCAAGCGACTGGCACACAGGGACACTTCTGGGCCCAGCCCAGGACACAGGGCTAGTGTCTCTGGGACCCCCTCGTCACCTGCTGCATCCTCAGCCTGTGGACGGGGAGGCCGGCTGGTTTTTGGGGCCAAGTTCAAACTCCGTCTGTGCCACGTGCAAACCTCTTGACCCTGGGCAGGTCGCTTCCGCTCGGCTTCCCTGTCTCAGCGCAGGGAGGAGGCGTGCTGCAGGATGGAGACCCACGAGTTTCCTTATTCTGATGTATTAAGAAGCAGCTCTTCAGTGTCTGGGGTTTTGAAATGTGTTCTCACAGCAATCCTTCCTCAGGGGGTGTGGCCTGCAGGTGGGGAACGGGGTGCAGATGGTGGGGCCCGCACCCAGGCAGCTGGGACATGGCTGAGCTGGGATGACCAGGGGTTTGAGTGGTGTCCGGGCAGGTGGGAGCCCCCTCACTCTGGGAGCCCCATGTGCAGCCAGGGGCCCCGCCGGGGGCCACGGTGACGGGATAGCCATGGTCCGACACCGAACGGCTGAAGCCCAGTGGTTTGGGGAGTGAGGTCGCCCATGCCAGGGAAGGCCATCCGCTTCATTTAGCCCAGCGGTTCAAATGTCAGTCCCTCCTGAGACCAGTGCAGACCCCCAGAAATGATGTTCTGGGCACTCTGTGGCCCCAGTCCAGGTGACACGCAAAATGTTCCATCCTAGGGCAGGATAGAGTCACTATAGTTTCCCACGTGGATGGGCTTGGCGGCGGGCCTGGCGCAGGGCAGGTGGGCTCGGGGTGGCTGAGTGGCCTTCGGACTCTGCCTCGCTCACCTCCAGGGGTGCTCCGCCTGCAGGGCCCGATACTTTCTGGAAAAGACAGATCCCGGCGAAGGACGTCAGGGCAGGACGCGTATCCAAGATCGTGAAGGATGATTCTGTTACTGTGGGCAAACAGAAGAGGGAAGAGACGTGCGTGTGTGTGCACACGCCTATTCCACAGACATAGGTGTATCTGTGTGTGTGTCTACGTACACACACACACACGTATGCTGGGGGAAGATGTGGCTTAATTATTCTGTTTTACGTGACGGCCGCACCGGGGTAGGATTCCCGCTCTACACGACTCACTCCTGTGAAGCTTGCAGTTTGGTGGTTTTCAGTGTATTTACCGGGTTGGGTAACCGTCACCGCAGGCAGCGTTAGAACATCCGCACGGCCCCAGAAGGGACCCTGGACCCATTAGCAGTCACTCCCTGCTCCCGCCACCCTGACCCTGAGCAACCGCTGGTCTCCTTTCTGACCCGGTGGATGTGCTTGTTTCTGTCCTTCTCCATGCTGCGTGCCAGTCTGTGTGCGCTCCGGGCTGTCCCCCCCCCCGTGTGCCAGGGAGACCCCTGCCTCCGAGGGGCCGGCTGCCCAGCGCCGTCTTCACCGCCCAGTACCCAGCGCCGACAGCCGCATACATGGGCTCCCAGAAGGGAGGCCTGACCGCAGCCCTTTGCCAAAGCCTCGCCCGGTAGCAGAGAATAGCCCCTTTTGTGGGCTTTGCCAAGGGACTTGGTCTTGTCTGGCTCCGGCTGGCTCTCCAAGGTCAGCCGGCTGGCTGGTCCCCGGGGGTGCTCACCTGCGGTCAGCTGGCCCTTCCGGTTTCTGATCTTTGAGTTGTGAATAGCTACTCAGAGCTGGAAGGACAGCCTCGGGGAGCTGGAGAACAGGATAAGCCTGGGGGTGTGCAAATCGGGGCCTCCAGCTTGTTCGCCAGGCACCTGTTCCGCGGCTGCCTTCACGGGCCGAGGCCGAGGTGGTGTTTGCTCTCATCTGGGCATGCTAGCACTTTTCTGGCCATCGGTGTCCCTTTAAATGTTGGTAAGCCTGGGGGTCGACCCTCCCCTGGGGTTCTCCAGCGCCAGCACTCCATGCCACACCCGGCCCCCACCTCCAAGTGAGCTTTCTAGAGACTTCGGTGCCGGAGAGACCCTCCCCGTGTCACCGGGAAGGCTTGCCTACACGCAAGCCATGGACGTGTTTTTCCTAGGATGCGTAACGAGAAATGCCACCTCGCTTTCCCGTAAAATACCCAGCCAAACAAGGCAATTTCCAGACTTCGCCCGTCTGCCCTCTGGGGACGTAAGCCTGTCTTGCAGGCATCACGGTGTCTCACACTGTTGTGAAATGGCCAGGCCAGAGCCGGGGGGTTAATTATTCACTGACCCTGCCCCAGAAGCCTGTGTACTCGAGCTTGCCTCTCTATGTGTGGCCGTCACAATGCTTCTGTTCCGGAACAGTGTTTTCTTTGGTCCCTCCAGTAATTTTGATGGTAAGAGAGCAGCTGATGTCTGTACCGGTGAATGCTTGACTCAGGAGGGTGGTTCCCATTGGTCCTGGCGCCATATTGGTGGTGCTTGGAGGGAAGGCGGCCCAGCGTGGGCTTGCGTGTGACGTAGGAACAGTTCTATGTATTGTTGGATTCACTTTCCCAAAATTTGGTAAGAATATTTGCATCCCCATTCATGAATGTTGTTCTGTGGTCTTGTAGATCCGACAAGGCTTTGAGGTCAGAGTGAAGCAGGACTCAAGGGTGGGAACGTGTGCCTTCCTTTGCAGGTCTCCAGAAGAGTTCGGAGAGTTGGTATCAGTTCTTCCTCAGACGTTTGGGGACGTGCAGCCCTTGGGCTTGGATTTATATGTTTGTACCCAGCGTGGGAAGGTTTTAACTAAAACCAGTGTTTCTAAAGATAAAGGGCTATCTTTGGGAATGTGTGTCGTTCCCTAAATATTGTTCATTCTATGGCCACAAGATTGCTTTCACCGCTCCCTTCCTACCCCTTTACCGCTTATAGGGTTTGTGGTGACGCCCCTCTCTCCTGCTGAAGAACAATTGTGTAGACTCTTTTTTTTTCGATCAGCGTGACTAGAAGTTCATACGTTTTATTGATCTTCTCAGGAAATAGCTTTTGCTTTTACTGATTTTTCTGTTACTTTTGAGTTTCCCATTTCAGTGGATTCCACCCTGATCTTTATTTTCTTCTGATGACTTTGGGTTTAATTTACTCTTATTTTCTAGTTTCTCAAGGTGATTTGCATCTTCTCTGATTCAGGGGTTTTGTTATCCATTTTCCTCCAAGTGCTGCATTAATCCCACAAATTTTGACATTATATGTCATTTCATTTTCCTTTGACTCAAAGAACAACTGTTTTGTGTGTGTGTGTGTGTGTGTGTGTGTGTGTGTGTGTGTGTGTGTTTAAGTTCGTCTTTGGGCCAAAAGTTACAAAGAAATACATTCTTTTTTTGAAGGTTCCCCAGTGATCTTTCTGTTTTTGACTTTCTAATTAGTTATACTTGGCCAGAGATTATACCTTGTAGGCCTTGAATCCTTTTATTTTTTATTTTTTTTAAAGATTTTATTTATTTATTTGACAGACACAGAGAGAGAGAGATCAGATCACAAGTAGGCAGAGAGGCAGGCAGAGAGAGAGGAGGAAGCAGGCTCCCTGCTGAGCAGGGAGCCCGATGTGGGCCTCGATCCCAGGACCCTGGGATCATGACCTGAGCCGAAGGCAGAGGCTTTAACCCACTGAGCCACCCAGGTGCCCGGCTTTGAATCCTTTTAAATGTCTTGAGAATCCTTGTATGGTCCATGCTCCATTCTGTCACTGTTGGATGGTGTGTTTTTCAAATGTCAAGCTGGCTGAGAGCGTTTAGGTCTCCTAGGCCCTTACAGACTTTCTGCCCATTCTAACAATTTTTGAGAAAATGATGCTGAAAACTCCCACTATACTTGTGGACAGAAGGGAAATGCCTTTTGAAACAAGCTCCACTGCAGAAGGAACAGCTTGAAAATGGGGTGTTGGTTGTGTCTCTCATGTGAAGACAGGAATAGCGTTTGTCACCTACACCAGCTCTTTCTCACCAATCCTTAGGGTTTCCTGGATGGTAGGAAAATCTCACAAAAAGAGAATTTCAGTGGGGTTTCTCTTATTTGTTGAAAATACAATACTGCAATTTTTTCTGCTTAATTCGTAAGGAGATGGACATTTATCCATCACATGACGTAAACCTTTGCATCTGTGGATGCATTAAAATGCAGAATGAGTGATTTTTTTTATATTTTTTAAAATTATTATTTGCCCCAGGGGTATAGGTCTGTGAATCATCGGGCTTACACCTTTCACAGCACAGAGTGATTTTTTGCTACTCTGATGGGCTATAAATGTCAGTGAATTCTAAGTCAGTTGAAAGACACTGAACTGAGAACCAGAGCTTTTGCTCACAAAGCCATGAACCAAGATTCTTTATTTTACAAAGTTGAAGTGCCTCCGTTTACCTTGTTTTCTTTAAAGGATCCTTAACCCTAATGATATTTTGGAGAGAGCAAAGTTTTTAGTGCCATTAATAATTAGAACCACTCTCTTAAAAATATTGACTTGGTCTTTATCTTACCCTGCAAAAATCTTTCTCTTGTGTCTGTCTGTGCGCATGCGTTGAGAGGTAATGAATTGCACGCGTCCTGGGAGAGGTTCCGGCTTCCTTCTGGCACTTGCCTCTCTCCCATGGCCACAGCCTCCCTTCTGCAGAAGCTGGCTCCTCTCCGCCAGGTCTTGTAGCTTCTGGGCTCCTTCTCCTGTGCCTCCCTGCTGCCTGACTGCGCTGTGAGGAGGAGGACGAAGCCCGTCCTATCGCCAGGCTCCTGGATAACTCATGGTCCTTTGGCCCGCCCAGGGTCGTTTGCCCAGCACAGACCCCAGAGGAGGCCCAGGGCTGTTGCTGGGCCCCTCCTCCCGACTGCGCCGTCCCCGGTGCTCCGGGCGCATCCTCCTGCCGGGCTTCGGCAGCTCTGCCTCTGGGAGTCGCCACTTCCCGCTTTAACTGGCGGTTAAAGTTGTACTGAGTTAACAGGAGCGGACAGTTCCAGGCTTAGTAGGTAGTACGCGCTCCCCTCACCCTTGATGAGTAAGAGTGGGACCCTGGAATTGAGGATTTTTCCATCCATTTTATGACGAGGAAGCTGGAACATGTCACTTGACCATGAAGCAGGACCGGACCTGGGGAGGGGTGCCTTCACACCCAGCAGGCTGCCAACAGGCATCCCTGTGTCACCGTCACCACCGCCAGAGGCCAGTGTCCACAAGGCTGACGCAGCCCTAGAAATGTTCCCCAAACTGCTCCTTCCACGGGTCGGGCTGGTGCCAGGTTTGGGAGCTCGGTTGAGTGACCAATGGCCATCTGGTGGTTTCGGTGTCTGAGGGCTGGTGTGGCTACCGCAGGGGGGAAGGGGCCATTGCTGCTGGCTTCATTAGTCTGTGCAAAGGCCCTGTGGCTCAGAGGTCCTCCACCTGCCCAGCAGCATACCATGGGAGGACCCCCTTGGCCTGCACTGCCTGCTTCGGGGAGTCTGCCCTCGGCGGAGTCCCATTGGTGCTATATCTGTCCCCAACCCCAGGTCCCTGCAGGTCTCCCTGCCTCAGGGCCCAGGATGTGACTGATGCTGGGGGTGGGGAGATTCTAGAAGAAGTGGGATCGGCTGCCTGGCTTTGGGTGTCCTGAGTGACTGACACAGTTGGCAGGTGCCCGTGAATGTTCTGGGGCACATCGGATGGTGCCTGTGGACCAGTGTGACCTGGAGGCAGGCTTGTGCCTCAGACGCTACAGTGTCTGGGTCCCAGAAGGTAGGGGGGGAGCGTACCCTGGAAATGGGGTGAACCCCCCACTGTCTGTCCTTTGAGAGTCACAGCTGATCAGGGTGGGGACTTATCCAGAAATTCGTGGCTCCTCTGGGCCCCCAGGATGTTGATGCGGGGACTCTGCCTGGGGCGGGGGGTGGAGAGGAGCCTGTATAGACTATGGATCGGCCCCCTTGGGGTCTCGTTCCGATGATCGCGAAGAGCCGGATGTTGTAGGAAAGGTGACTCCTGGGACCCAAGAACAGTGTGAGGCAGATGTCATTTAAAGCCATTGGGACAGGTGTGGCCCGGGCAAGTGGGGGCTTATCTCCGAGGAGCAGGTAGGGGTCGGCAGACAAAATCACCAAGGGGAAATGTCCGGGGTGAGGGGTCTGAGGGGTCTGACCTAGCAGGCTTCTGGCTGAAGGCAGTGCACGGTGTCAGGTGTCACTCGGGAGTGAGGGGCTGGGGAGCCCCGTCAGAGGTCCAGGGTGCGGGTCTGGTGGACTCCCGGTTCTGCTGAGACCGGTGATGCCCGAGGCCCTCCGGTGTCCACGCAGCACCTGGCTGGGAGGGGTCGGGGCCCTGGTCTGCCTGGTCCGGGGGAGTCTGCCACAGGGGGCGGCGAGCAAGGGGAGGAAGCCGAGTGGGTCACGGGGGTCTGCCCCCCGCCCCCAGGCAGAGGAGGAGAGGGACGACATGGAGAGGGTGAAGCTTGACAACAAGAGGATCCTCTTCAACCTCCTGCCGGCCCACGTCGCACAGCACTTCCTCATGTCCAACCCCCGGAACATGGTGAGTGCGGGTCACCCGCCTCCCGCTCTGCTAAGCGGGGCGGCTCTGAGACTAGGGGTCCCTCCCAGAGGTCTCTGGGTGAGATCGCCAAGCACAGCTGTTTCCGAGCCCTGGCTGCACCGAGGCTGAGTGGGGCCCCCCTCTCCCCCCCTGGGCAGTGGGAGGCTCCGGGGGCGAGGAAGCCCCCACTCTTGGTCCTGGGAGAGAACAGAGCATTTGCCACCCCGCATGGAGGGAGGATGGGCTTCTGGAAACCCGTATTCAGGGCAGCTGGGTGGGTCCAAGCCTGCCACCGAGGGAGACTCAGGAACCACCCACAGAGCAGGGCTCACACGTGTCAACTCAGAAGTAAAGCGGCTTGGTCAGTGTTTTCGATCCTAAAGGCACAGGGCGGCTCCGAGCCCGCGCGTCCTTGCCCGCCGCCCTCCTCCCCTGCCCACACCTGCCGCCCCGGCTCCGCGGCTGACCTCACCTTTGCCCCCAGGACCTGTACTACCAGTCCTACTCGCAGGTGGGCGTCATGTTCGCCTCCATCCCCAACTTTGACGACTTCTACATCGAGCTGGATGGCAACAACATGGGGGTGGAGTGTCTGCGCCTCCTGAACGAGATCATCGCTGACTTTGACGAGGTGAGGACCGCCCCTGAATGGTGCCCTGTAATGCGGTGCGTTCCCTGCCCACGGAAGTGGGAGGAGGCGCATGCATTCTGTCCCCTGGGGGGTCCAGACTGACCCTGACTCTGGAGGGGGGTCTCTGCGGCCTGCAGACACTCAGTTTGGCAGCGGGTGCTGGCCCCTGGCCCCTAACTAGTAAAGGTTGGGCTTGGCTGGCAGCCTCACCTCCAAGACGGGTGGGCAGGAGCCTGAGGTCTGCACAGGCCCTGCTCCCTGCCCCCCAGGCATCTCTTTGCAGTGAGCCTCAGGCTGCTGCTGCAGGACAGGGTGCTCTGCATGGTCCCTCCTGGGCTCCTCTTTCCCACGCCCTTGCTGGAGCCCCTCAGATGGGCCCAGCCCTTGTCTAGTGCCCCCAACAGAAGAGACCCACTGCCTCCCAGAACAGGCTCATTGTCCGCCCTGGGGCTGCTCCCACAGTGGCCTCTCTCGGATGTTATGTAATGTTTAACAGTTTTGTGTTTTCAACAAAGCTCATGGACAAAGACTTTTACAAGGACCTGGAGAAGATCAAGACCATCGGGAGCACCTACATGGCTGCGGTGGGGCTAGCCCCCACCACCGGGACCAAGGTGGGTGCTACCTGCAGCTTTGCTGCTCAGGAACAGGTCCCAGCTCTGCCCCACTCATCCTCCCCCACCAGTCCTGCCTCTTCCTCACTGGCCCTCCTCCCTCCCCACCAGCTGTACCCCAGTCCTGCTGGCCCAGCACCATGGAGGGTTCCCCTTTCCCAATGCAGAACTGTGAATAAAGTCTTCAGTTTGCCCCTTAAAAAAAGGCAAAAAAAAAAAAAAAAAAAGAGAGACAGGTAGATGTAAAAAAAATGCAATGAGTGGGAAACAGTTATAAATATGGGAGGTACTAATTCAGCTATATCAATAATCACTTTAAATGTGAATGTAAATATGCCAATTAAAAGAGACTGACAGAGTGGCCAAAAACACAAGACCCAACTAGATTTGTCATAAGAAAAACACTTTAAGTATAAAGACCCAGACACCTTAAAAATACAGGATGTAGAAGGTGGTACCATTCTAGCATTAATAAAACAAAATTTAGGTAGCAGTCTTAAGACAAAACAAACTTCAGATTGAGGAAAATTATCAGACAGATAAAGAGGGAGACTGCAAAATGATATAGGAGTCAATTCTCCAGGAAGACATAATAGTCTTTAACATGTATGCACCTAACAATACTGTGTCAAAATATGCAAGGCAAAACACAGATGGAACCGTGAAGAGGAATAGATGAACCCACTCTTATAGTGGAGACTTCAACACCCTTCGCAGTAATTGGCAGATCCAGTGGGCTGTGCATCTGCAAAGATGGTTGAAGTGAATGACATCTTCAAGCACTTGGATAAAATTGGCACCTACAGACAACTTCATGCAACAACAGCAGAACACACATTCTTCTCAAACTCATGTAGAACATTTACCAAGATAGAACACATTCTGGACTGCAGAACACACCTTAACAAGTTTAAAACCACTGAAATCATGCAAAGTATATTCTCAGACCAGAATGGAATTAAACTAGAAATCGATTGAAGGGGATAGAATTGGAAAATTCCAAAATATTTGGAGATGAAGCAACAGTTGTCTAAATGACATGAGTCAAAGAAGGAATCTCAAGAGAAGTTTAAAAATGTTTTGAACTAAATAAAAATGAAGATACAATTTATCAAGATCTGTGGGATGCAGCAAAAGCAGCCCTTAGAGGGAAATTTGTATCACTGAAGAAAAGAAGAACAATCCAAAATCAATCATCTATGCTCCCATTTTAGGAAACAACAGAACAATAGAAACCTCTGGTAAGAATAGGGACCAAAACAATCAGAGCACAAATCAATGAAATTGAAAACAGGTAAGCTCTAAAGATAATCAATGATGGGACACCTGGGTGGCTGTCGGTTAAGTTTCCAACTCCTGATTTCGTCTCAGGTCAGGTCATGATCTCAGGTTGTGAGATCCAGCCCTGCATTGGGCTCCATGCTCAGTGTGGAGTCTGCTTGAGATTCATTCTCTCTCTCTCTCTCTCTCTCTCTCTCTCTCTCTCTCCCTCCCTCCTGCCTCTCCCCTTGTTTGTGCTATAAACAAACAAACAAATAAAATCTTTCAAAAAAAGAAAATTGATGAAACTAAAACCTGACTGTTTGAAAAATCAATAGAATTGATAACCTCTGGCCATGCTAACTGAGAAAAAAAGAAAACACAATTACTAATAATAGAAATGATAGATGGGCCACTTATACTGAACTGAAGCATGAAAAATTATGTTATGAACAACTCCGTGCCCACAAATGTCCATGATGACATGGACCAATTCCCTGAAAGCCACAATCTACCAAAACTCAAACAAGGGGAAGTAAAACATTTTAACAGGCCTGCCTGTATCTATTAAAGAAACTGAATCAATAATCAGTAACCTTCCAAAACAGGAGTGGACCCAGATGGGTTCATTGAACGTTTAAGGAAGAAATTATACCCATTCTCTAAAATCTCTTCCAGAAAGTAGAAGTTTGTAACTCATTTCTTTCTAACTCATTCTGTGAGTCCAGTATTATAATAATAAGAAAACCAGATGAGGAAACTACAAGGAAGGAAAATCAAAGGTCTGTATTTCTCATGAGTGGAGATTTATATATCCTCAACAAATATTAGTAGCAGGTTGAGTCCAACATTGTAGGAAAAGAACAACAAACCACAAAGAAGTTGGAGTTAGATGTCAAGATATCCAGGCTGGTACAACATTTCAAAGTGACTTCATGAATTTACTATGTCAACGGGGAAAAGGAAGAGAAATCATATACGATCATGTCAATTAATTGATGCAGGACAATCATTTGACAACATCCAGCACCCATTCCTGAGTGAGCAAACTCTACAAATAGGAACCTTGTCAACTCGGTAAAGAACATCTATAAAAACCCAATAGTTTTCCATCATACTTGATGAGAAACAAAGCCTCCCCATGCTCAGAATGCCTCTTGTCATCACTCCTATTTGACCTTGGTACTGGAAGTCTTAGGTAGTGCAGTAAGACAAGAAAAAGAAATAAAGGTACATAGACTGGGGAGAAAGAAATAAAACTGTCTCTGTTCACAAATGACAATGACATGAAACGAGATTACCAAATAAGCCATTTCCCTACACACCAGCAATAAACAAGTGGAATTTGAGATTAAAAACACAAATCCATTTATAGTAGCCCCCCAAAATTAAATATTAGATCCACATTTAACAAAATAGGTACAACACTATGTGAGGAAAACAAACTTTGATGCAAGAAATCAAAGATCTAAGTAAGTGAAGAGGTAATGTTCCTCTGAGCATAGGAAAACTCATGGTCAAGAGGTCATTTGCCACCAATTGATCTAATAGATTTACACAATCCCACTCAAAAGTCCAACAGGTTATTTTGTGATGTTGACCAACTGCTCCTAAGTTTACATGGAGGCAAAAGCCCCAGAGTAAGTTAACACAGTACAGTAGAAACAGAATGGAGTTGGAAGACTGACACTACTGACTTCAAGGTCAAGGGGTGCCAAGATCAACATAGTGTGATGTTGGGGAAGAACAGACAGCTAGATCAATGGGGTAGATTAGAGATTCCAGATATAGATCCTCATCAGTAGAGTCAACAGATCTTTGACGAAAGAGCAAACGGAACAGAGGTAACCGTCAACAAACAGTGCTGGGACACCAGCACGCCCGTCTCTGTTCAGCTGGATGTTAACGCAAAATGTGCTAAATTAACTCATAATGGATCATAGACCTCAGTGTGAGAGGCAGACATATCAAACATCTAGAAGACAGCGTAAGAGAAGATCTAGGTGACCTTGGGTTTGGTGATGAGGTTTTAGATACAACACCAAAAGCATGATCCATGGAAGAAAACATCATTCCGTTGGATGTAGTTAAGAATTTTAAATTGCATGTGGGAGCTCTTATAATGAAAAGACAGTCCACAGACTGAGTGAAAATCTTTGCAAACCACTATCTGATAAAGGACTTGGATCTAAAATATGCAAAGAACCCCTGGGGCACCTGGGTGGCTCAGTCTGTTAGGTGTCTGACTCTTGATCTCAGCTCAGGTTTTGATCTAAGAGTTGTGAGGTCAAGCCCTGCTTTGGGCTCCACTCTGGGCATAGAACCTACTTAAATAACTCTTAAAACTCAACAATAAGAAAACAAACAAGCTAATTAAAAAGTGGGCAAAAGATCTGAACAGACATCTCCCTAAAGAAGGTACACATGACAGGTAAGTGTAGGGAGCTGCCTCATATGTGTCATCAGGGAAATGTAAATTAAGACAGCAAGACACCACTACACACTGATCAGAATGGCCAACATGTGGAACCCTGGGACACCCAGAGCTGGCAAGGGCGCAGAGTGACAGGAACGCCCATCCATTGCTGGTGGGGATGAAGAGTGGCACAGTGTCTCTGGAAGACAGTCCGGCCATTTCTTACAAAATGAAACATACTCTTAACGCTATGATCCAGCAATCACGCTCCTTGGCATTTACCCAAAGGAGTGGACGACTTATGTGCACAAAATATCTGACATGGGTGCTTACAGCGGCTGTATTCATGATTACCAAAGCTTGCAAGCCACCAGTGTCCTTCCCTGGGTGAGGGGGAAACACATTGTGGTCCATCCACACAAGATGTTATTCAGGACTAAAAAGGAAGGACCCATTGCACCATGGCAACATGTGGAGGAAACCTGAATGCATGTTACTGAGGCAAGAAGGCAATCTGAAAGTGCTGATGCTGTAAGATTCCAATTACGGAACATTCTGTAAGAGGCACCACTATGGAGATGGTAGAAGGATCTCAGGGGTTGCCAGGGGGCTGGCAGGAGGGATGAGCACGTGGAGTGGGGGACGGGAGTCGGGGAGGACAGTGAAGATGCTCTGGGTTAGGGTACAATTGTGGGTGCACGAAATTCTGCATTCGTGGAAACTCGCAGGATGTACACACATACAGCGAAGCCTGATGTGAACTGCGGACTGCGGTTAACCGTCGTGGGTCACTGGGGGCGCTTCAGTGGTAACGAAGGTCCTAATGCAGGAGGGGACCAGGAGGGGAACCGTGTGAGGGAGGGCAGCCCGCGGGACTCTTACCAAAAGAATAAAATCGACCGTTGTCGTTATTTTGCACAAGAGAGGCCGCGTGAGCAGCACGAAGCAGTGGGGGCCACGGGCTCCGTGTGAGGGGAGACCGCCCTGCTTCCTGTGCATCTCAGGCCGAGGCGCCCCCGCCCCTGGCCGCAGGGGAGTCCAGCCCTTCGAGGGGCTGACCCCTAAGCCAGCGCCCAGCCTGCAGGCGGTGGGCGCAGTTGTGCCTGTGGCGTCCTGTCCCTGATCCCCCCACGGGTATGGCAGGGCGCCTCCCGACCGTCCCTGGCCCCCAACCTTGCCCTCGCAGCCCTAAAGGTGGTAACCCCCGTGTGCTCGTGCGCAGGCAAAGAAGTGCATCTCCTCGCACCTCAGCACGCTGGCGGACTTCGCCATCGAGATGTTCGACGTCCTGGATGAAATCAACTACCAGTCTTACAACGACTTTGTGCTCCGCGTCGGTATGTGGCTGCGGGCTGCCGCCACTCAGGCCAGCACGCTGCGCTCACCTGAACCGGGGCTGGGGGCTCGCCCCAGCCCTTTGGGGCCCAGGAAGGAGGGCGGGGCCTCTCGGGAGGGAGGGCGGGGTCTCCAAGGCGGGGGGCGGGGCCTCTCAAGAAGGAAGTAGGGTGGGGCCTCCCAGAGGCGGGCCTGGGGACGCAGGGACCCTGCCTTTGAGCTCTGGCACCTGGGACTGAGGACCCAAAGGGGCGCCGTCCAGCTCTCGGAATACCTCGGAGTCCACATGCAGCTGGAGGAAAATGCCCCCAAAGTGGGGGTTCCAGAATTCAGACGTCTCGTGTCCAGAAAAATATCTAAGAGCCAGGAAGGCATGAGTGTGGCAGCGGGGCCCTGCCAGAGGTGGGGGGGGCGTTCTGAGCCTCCCCAGCACAGCTCTGTCTGAGGCCTGGGGCCCGCCCAGCCCTCGTGCCCGCGTTGCGGCTTTGTCCACCAGCCGGAGCTCCACCATCCATGTGGTGATGCGCCAGGAAACAGACAGTTTCCACTCCCCTCCGGGACTTGGTGGGATGCAGCCCTTCTGCCCAGCAGGTGGGCTCTGTCCCATCCCGGGCTCAGCCCCAGGGCCGACCCGCCGCCGGGCCTGAGGCACGGGCAAGGCCAGGGGGCCAGACATCATTAGCACCCCTGCCTAACCCAGAAAAGTCTGCGTGGCGGTAGAACAAGGGGACACGTGACCTGGTGTCAACAGAGCCAGGAAGCCCCGTTGTGGGTTGGCCGCAGGCGTGATTGGCACCTTTCAGGCAAGTCGGTCTCTGAGCCACCTAAAGAGAAGGGGGCCTCTGCTCCCCACTTCAGAGCATCCCAGAAGACTGAACAGTTGTGGGCCCCACACCCTGAACACCCTGCAGGGTCACAGCCAGAAAAACCATCGGGAGCGACTCTCTGACCCGGAACGGGACTGGAAGGGGGGTGGGACGCTGCCATTCCACAGTCTGAAAGGCCAGGCTTCCTGGCAGCAGGGTCGCTGGTCCAGGAAATGGGACTCTCTCCACTCCCAGGGTCCACGTATAAGCAGACACTGGGGGCCACCTCTTCCCAACGAAGTGGGTCCCTACTCCAGGAAGGGGCCCTGTGCTAGGTGACCCCAGGAATCCATGACCCCGAGAGGGGCAGCTCCTCCCCTCGGAAGGCTTGCCAGTGCTGACGGCACTCCGCGGCTGTCTTCCAGGCATCAACGTTGGCCCCGTGGTGGCCGGGGTGATTGGGGCTCGAAGGCCACAGTACGACATTTGGGGAAACACGGTCAATGTTGCCAGTCGGATGGACAGCACCGGCGTCCAGGGCAGAATCCAGGTCAGTTCACTAAGGATGCCTGAGGCACAGGTCCAGCAGGTGTGAGACAGGTGCAAGAGGCTGGGGGTGAGGGTGGGGGCGGCACCCCGG
>LNAC01000184.1:1186179-1232384 GCA_002007465.1 Ailurus styani
TGCCTCTTCCGGGCAGGGATGCGTAGCCGCCTGGCGCAGTGTGGCTATGCCCTGCAGGGCAGGACCTGAGACCAGGAGTGGTCTTGGTTTGGTTTGTCCTGTGGCCTTGGGGGCTGGCTCCCTGGTGGCCATGTGCCGAGTCAGGGGCACGGTGAGTGCTGGTGTCCCAGCGAGCCCACCCAGCATCCAGGACCCTGCCCACCTGCCCGGCTGCTTTAGACCTAGGGGCCTCCTTGGGTTTGAGGATGGGTGCTGTGGCCTGCCTGGCCGGGAGCCTGCGGGCGGCTCTGACACCCTATAGCAGCCCCCTGAAGGTTCCGAGACACTGGCTGCCCTTCCTAGGCACGCACAGGCGTGGGCGGCTCTTGAGACCTCCCTTCCAACCGAGCGAACCCAGGTCTGCTGGGGCCCACGCTGCAGCCCCCGGGGGCCGGGGGAGGGGGCTTGTCCCCCACTGTGCGGCAGCTGGCCTCGGCACCCATGGGGCTGGGACAGGGAACGCAGGGCGCTCTGTGAGCGACACCGGGTCCAGCGCTGGCCTCTCCATCTGCCCTGATCCCTGAAGAGGGCCTCCGAGGTGCGGGCTGCCAGCTCTCCTGGGGCCGCGTGTTCAGTCCCTCGCCCGGCCTCTGGTGGGCACTGCCTCCCTGTCAGGTGCCTGGTGGGTCCTTGGGTACCTCGGTTTAACCGTCAGAAGACTGTTCACAGCGGAGGCATCTTTAGTCCTTCCTTCGAATTTCTTGTATTGTTGTGAAACACACCCATCGTTTTTACCAAATTCACTGTGTGAAAGTGTGCTGCTCAGAGGTGCGAATTCACGCTGCCATCCCACAGCCTGTCCTGGGACACCGGGCCTCCCTGCGCCGGGTCACCCCCCCGGGGGGCACTTGGCGAAGCCCCGTGCGCTCTCCAGTCAGGCACTGACCCACGCTCACGGGAAAGTTCAAGGTTTCCACGATCACGTTGCGGCAAGCCCCTCCCCTGCTCAGCACCAGGCCTGTCCCCTCTGGCCCCCAGGGCTGTTCTCCAGGACGTGGCTGCTGCTCGCAGCCTGGCCTCCCCTGGCTGCTGGGCTTCTGGTGATGTGGCTCCCCAGTCTCTGTCCCCCAGCCGCACCGCAGGCCCCCCTCTTCCACGGCCCCCGCCCCTGTGCGCTGGTCCCTGCATGGAGCTAAGAGCTCAGGGCAGATCCACGGGGGTGCTTTGGATGACCACAGCCCCGTGTGCCCCCGTTCTGACCCAGGCACCTGCGTCACGAGGTCCCAGGGGTCCGACAAGCCCTGTGACCCCCCGGGTGGCCACTCTGCGTGCTGGGACAGTTGCTCCCACGCCCCCCACTGCTGCCTCCCTGTGTGTCTGTGTCTGGACTCCCCGAGGCACAGAGCACTGAGCTGGTCCGTGAACGCCCCTGTCCCCTAGAGGTCCTATGATAGGGGAACTCCATGCAGATGGGGCCCCTTCCCCTGCATCAGGTCTGGGGTGCGTGTGCCAGGGCGGGACCGTTGTCAGCGTGGCTAAGACGTGATCCGTCCGGTGCCCCCGATGCTGCCTTCACCCATTCTGCTGGAGGCACTGCTCCCACCAGCGGCCCCGTACCCATGCCTCATCCTGGGAGGACAAGCAGCCCCCCCCCCCGCTCCTTTTACGAGTCCTTCCTCTGCATCTGGTTCTTTCCTAGAAGTGCGCGAGGGACTCCGATGTTTGCCATCCAGCTTTGCCTGTCCCCCTGCTCCGTGTCCACGCCTCTGGCTGGCGCCTGGGGCGCCCCAGGGCTCACACCCTGGACTGGTGCTGCGTCTCTGTGCCCTGTCCAGCCACCGCACACCCTGGACCCTGCTTTCCGGAGCTTGCCCAGGGTTAGCTGGCAGCTGGGCCCCTCGCGTCCCCTGGCACTCTCTGACGTTGGGGACAGTTTGCGGGGGCGTTGGGGGTGGAGGAGGGAGCCCTCTGTGCAGCCCTGTGCCTGGAATCCTCCTGTGCTGACCCCGGGGATGCTCACTTGCTTTCCTCTGCTGCAGGTGACTGAGGAGGTTCACCGGTTGCTGCGAAGGGGCACCTACCGCTTCGTGTGCCGCGGGAAGGTCAGCGTCAAGGGCAAGGGCGAGATGCTGACATACTTCCTGGAAGGCCGGACCGATGGAAATGGCTCCCAGGCCAGGTCCCTGAATGGAGAGCGGAAAATGTGCGGTTATGGGCGAGCTGGCCTCCAGGCCAGACTGGGCACAGGCCCGCCCCCAGTGGCCCCCATGGCCGGCCTCCCAGTCAGATCCGGGCTAGGGGCTCTGCAGGGCTCGGGGCTCCCACCGGGCCCCCATGGCCAGCACCTGCCCCCCGGAGCAGCTGGGAAGGAGGCTTAGCCGAGCCCATGCCCACAGAGCAGGGCCCGTGGCTGGAGGCTGGGCTGCGGAAAGGGTCCCGTCCAGGCGTGACCCGAAGCAGCTGGGCAGAGATGGGCCAGGGGATTCCTGCCCGCCTGGATGCTGAGGCTTTCGGGGGATGGCTCTCTCAGTCCTCTCCTCGGTGGCCGAGGTGTAGCTGCCTGGGGTTGACCAGCTCAATGTCCGGTGTCGGGACCTTGCGAACATCTGCCATAGCCGCAGGCTTCAGTTCAGCAGGAGCCTTGGAGCTGTGGCCGGCAGAGTGGGAGCGCGCCCCCAGGAGGCCCCCAGCAGCCCCGGGCTGGGAACCCGGCCCTCACCACATGGGCCAGGCCTGCCGTGCACGGTTTGGGGAGAACCCCGCTGCACAGAGCGGGCC
The DNA here is from genome assembly GCA_002007465.1 of Ailurus styani. Classification (NCBI taxonomy): domain Eukaryota; kingdom Metazoa; phylum Chordata; class Mammalia; order Carnivora; family Ailuridae; genus Ailurus; species Ailurus styani. The sequence goes on from LNAC01000184.1 coordinate 1,188,937, forward strand.
GCTGGCTTCCTTCGGGAGCCCTTTCTGCTGAGGGCCAGAGGCAGGTCTTCTGGAATTCTTGGGGCCCTGAGCCACGTCTCTCTAGCGACCAGCATCGTCCCCGCTCTGCCTGCCCGTCCTGCGTTGTCCCTCGGCCCCCGGATGGCCTCAGCCTCACAAACCCTGGCCGCTCCTGTCGGGGGAGGAACAGAGGTCAGGGTCACCGGGCTCCTTGCTGCCCCCGCGTCTGGGGCTCCTGCTCTCCTCACAACAGCACAAACCCGCGTGGATTTTGAGACAAGTGAAACTCACGACCGAGAGAAAGCTCCCCACGGAGGAGCCCGCGCCCTGGACATGGGATTTCCGAGTGAGTGTGGGCTGCACCTGCGGGGAGAGCGCCGCAGATGACCCTGGGGGAGGCCTGGGGGTCTCCCACGCGCCCAGGTGCAGACCGAGGACGCGTAGGATGGGTTGCTAGGGGCGCGGGGCAGGAGCTCCGACCGCGGGAGGAAGGCAGCTTGGCGCCGGCGGGCGGGGGCTGGGCTCACTCTGGCCGATGGATGGAGCCGTGGATGTCCCGGGCTCCCATGGTTGGCGTGTGAGGCGTGGCGTCCTCTGTGGGGGCTCAGCCCCGCTGGGCCGTGGGGCAGCATGGTCGGCCACCGGGCTGTGTGTGGACAGGCCAGCGATGGGGGACTCAGGATGGAAGTAGGTGGGTGGATAGCCTCCTTCCTCAGAACCAGATCTGTGCTGGGCCACCAATGGCCATCGCTACTGAGAAGGACTCCGTGGCCCAGCCACCCCCTGGCTCAGCCTTTAGAGACATGGCAGGATTCCTTCAGGGGAAACCGACTCATCTTGGGAGCCCCGTGAGCATGCGGCCCCGTGTGGCGTGGCTATCTGCTCTGGGCTGCGGGGCCGAGGACCTGGCCAGGGTCCTGGTGCCCACCTGCTGGTGATGGCCAAACTTCCACCAGGGCAGCGCCGGGGGGATGGGGGGCGGGCAGCGGACCACACCGAGGCCCCAACCCCATGGTCTGTCTCTGTCGCGCCGCAAAGGTACTTCACAGATGGAATCGAAGGTATGGGCCTTAGGCCGGGGGCAGGATCTCGAGCTCTCTGGGTGGGCCGCCTGCCCCCACAAAGTGGACACAGAAGCAGGGCGGTCAGGATGGCCCGAGCACGAGGCTGCTGTTTAAAGATGTGGGGACCTGACCATCAACTACCATGGAGAGGAGCTGGTCGCCCCTGCAGACATATGCCACGGACTCCCTGTCCACCCGAGTGACCCCAGGGGCAGGTGGACAGCCACGAGACTCTGTGGCCTTCAGCCCTGCCGGGCCCGGACCTGGGGCCCACAGAACCAGGAGCTCCGGAGCCCTGCCTTGTGCGTGGCCGTGGTCGTGGCCTCAGCGGGAGACTGTGGGACCACCCACGGGGCCGAGGCCCAGCTCCCACGAGCGCGCGACGCATCGTCATCAGCAGTCCAGACCCTACCGTTCTCGAGGGTGCGTCCCCACCGCGTCCCTCGGAGGCGGCTGCACGATGTCTTCCTCTTTATTTGTGATGAGACTGTATGATCTTGCCTTATTTATTTTTAATCTTGTACAGCATTCACGGACAAACGTTAGCCTTTCGAGTAGGGTTCTCTCTAAATTATTTAAGATGCTCTGTAAATAGTGCACTGTTTCAGGGGACGCCTGTTCACTCCCACCAAAAATGAGAACAGCCCCCCCCCGCCCCCCGTGTGAATGGCACGCTTTACCCAGATGTGTGACATCCCTGAGGCACCGCGCCCTTGCTTGGGGAAGCCCCGGCACTGCGGGCGGGGGAGCTGTGTGTCCCTCGTGTGCCACTTACACCTAACCTCAGTAGCCTAGAAGGCAGCCCCAAACTTCCAGACGCTTCCATGGACCGCCGGGCCCGGGGGCTCCATTGCACGGGGTGTGTGTGCTACCGCATGGAGCCCCACACACACCGGGCCCCCCGAGCCTGCACGTTTGTCAGACCCCAGAGCCAACAGCGCTTCCAGACACTTTCTGTCTCCAGAAGCAATAACTAACTCTAACCTGCGGAGACAAGCCCGGTCCAAAGCCGATGGTGATTCCAGCATAAGCCATGTGCACGAGTTTGCCCACATTCAACCACGCCATGGGGGGGTGGCCCCCCGCGGCCCCCCAAACCCTCCTGCAGACCCAGCTCAGGCCCCGAGCTCTGTGGGGTTTGCTGTCCGTGCCCCAGGCACAGGGAGCGGAGGGCCACCCGCAGCCTTGTCATTGTCACCTCGGGGCGAGAGCAGGTCTGTGCACAGCTGTGACCCATCTAACCTGTCTCAGTGCAGTGAACCTTGGGGCCAGGACGCTCATCCTGTCTGGTGAGCATGTACGATGTGCAGGCTCTGAGCCCGGACAGGATCCACCCGATAGGATTACCGTGCTCTCCTCCCATCAGCACCCAGAACTAATATAAACCCCCTCCTTTGTCCTGCTGCTCAAGAAGGAAGGGTCCTGTGGGCCTTGTGCTCATGTGTTCTGGACAGGTGGAGCCGGCTCCTTTCTAGTGTGCGTTCCTGGGTTTCCCTGAGTTGGGGGGCCTGCGGGCCCCCACGGTGTGGCAGGCTCTGCCCATGACATGCATACGTGGCTCGCATGGCAGGTGCTCCCTAAGTGTGCACCTGCTGCCTCTCGGAAGCCGGGCACGGGGGATGGTGGGCGTCGTGCTGTGTGGGAGCCGGGCATGGGAGATGGTGGGCGCCTTGCTGAGTGGGAGCTGGCCCCGGCGTAAGGGGAGGGGACACCCCACCATGGGCTGAGCAGCCCTGTGACTCGGTGGGTCACAGAGGACTGCCAACACTTGTAATTCTGAAGCATGCGGGCCTGTCGGGTCCATAGAAAGTCACCCCTGGACACTGACTTGACCTGATTTTGAAGCAGCTTCATTAAAAAAATGACAAAACTAAAAAAACAACCAATCAACCTTCTTAGAGGAAGCTGATTTCAAAATGTTTGGTTTGGTGAAATGACTAAGGGGCAAGGTGTGGCTGGCTGGAAGCAGGAGGATGCGGCTGCGTCCACGTGGAGACCACGTGGGAATGTGACCTCTCTGCTCAACAATATCTTGCCCTCATGAATCTTAGGCTGGGGTGGATTGAAGTCTGGTTCAGGGATTGGATTGTTAGGGGTGGCCTGAGGACCCCCCTCCAGAGGGCAGGGTAGGGATGAGGTAGATGGTCAGGAAGTCTCAGTTTGGCTCAGCCTAAGGAATAAACTCCCAGCTGTGAATTTTGCCAAGGTGGACTTGGGAGGTGGGGAGTTGGCACTGATAGGCAGGCCCCTGGGGAGTGAGGTGGGGTCCCTGATTCTGTGAGAACAATGGGTGGTGGGAGGTGAGGAGCCAAAGGCAGTCCTGTGCCTGGAGATGGTGTGGGCCCCAGAGCCGCGAATGTGGGGGTGCAGGGGTGGGTGTGCAGGGTCGCCAGCGTGGGAGAGATGGCCCGCTGTGGCCAGCAGCAGGAGGCAGGGCCCCTTAGCTCCTCCCTGTGCCCAGCGCCAGACCCTACACCCTCAGGGCGCTCCCAGGGACACCCCAGCTCCTGTGTGCATACACTGGAGGCCGTTCCTGTGATGCTGGGGCACATGGGTCACCTCCACATCCAGTTCGGAGAAGTAAACCTGATTTCAGAGGCCACATTTCAGGACTAGACCTCCCCTAAACAATCTCATGATAGTGACTCATGCGTTTGCATTTCTTAAATTTCCCTGAAAATAGTAATCTATCTGCTCTCCATCAGATCTGTTCACGGAGAGAAACTATAACTCTTCCACTGGAGCCACACCTCACTCACGTCTGTGTGTGCGTACACACATATATATGTGTGCACGCATGTTTGCACGTGTGCGAGTGCACATGAATGTATACGTGTGCGCATGTTTGTGCATGTGGGCACACATATTTGCATGTGTATGCACGAGTGTGCATGTGTAGCGCACACGTTTGTGCGTTCGTGTGCGTGTGCACACGTATGTGTTCGCGTGTGAACACGTGTGTATGCCCACACCTGTTTGCATGCGCGTGCATACGTTTGTGTGTGCGCACACATATTTGCATTGTATGTGTGAGAGTGCATGTGCATGTTTGTGTGGACATGCGTGTGTGTGCACACATTGTGGTGTGTGCATGCATAAGTATGCACACGCGTGCATGTGCACACATGTGCCTGTGTACATATGTGCGTGCATGTGTGCCACACCTGGCGGGTGAGGGTGTTCTAGACACAACCCTTTATTCCTTTATGAAATCTGCATTCCTCTCTACAGTGCACTGGATTCTGTAGGTTCCGCACTAAAGCCACAGGAGAAGCCACTAGTCATTTATGCGTTTAGTGAAAATACATCTCTTCTGGAATTCTCCATGTGGCCACAAACTAAAGGAACCACCATTCCTAAGAGCTACTTGGCAGCCCACAGAGTACCTTTTCCACATGTCACCCGTTGGCTGGGTAAGGCACCCACGGTGTCGTGAGGAATCTGGGGCTCAGAGAGGTTATTGACTTGAGCAAAGTCATACAGCATGAGTGGCAGGACTGAGATTCATGCCAGCCTGTCCCAAGCCCTTGGTTTTCCATCCTACTCGTTGGCTCTTTGCTGACACTGCTTTGGGTTTGATGGAGCCCCCTGGCTGGTCTGCAGCCACGTGCCCACTGTGGTGGGGGGACCCTGGCAGACTGGTGTTGGCCCCACAGCCTGCCCAGGGGTGCGCCCCGGGGAGTTCAGAACGCTGTCCTCAGCAGTGGATCTCCCAAGGACGCTCAGAGCTAGCCTGAGAAGTCCCACCTTGTGTCGCTTTCCATCCTGAATCTGTCACACCCACAGCCTGTCCTGTCGGAGAAAACACAGTCCTTCAGCAGGGACGGTGGTTGTCCTTGTCTTTCTGCATGGCCTCTCTGGCCTTGAACAGGGGGATGGGGGCCCCCAGAAGCCCCCAAACCATACATGCTTCCCCACGTACATGGAGCCAGGTGGCCCCCAAGTCCTGGTCTGAAGGCGCGTGAGCCCTGGGGGGCTGTGGGTCGAGCTGGCCATCTCTACTCCGTCTCGCCTGGTGGTAGAGCCATCCAGCGCCTCACGCCAAGGGCGCGGTGTGGGCGGTCAGCACCCATTCCTGCAGGTCAGGGGAGGCCAAGGGCAGGTTTCCCTGAGAACACGTGGAAGGCAAGACGAGCATTGCGGAGACTGGTAGGAAACTGGCAGCTCCCCGGCCCCGACTCCTTCGGCTCCAGGCAGCTCAGACTCCGTTCGGAGGTTTGGTTTGGAAACAGCTCACGTTGCGCCCTGAGACCTGATGTTTAAACAGAGGTTGTCCTAGACCAACGCCCGAGAGCGGGCGACTCTGGGGGTCCCTGAGCGCATGTGGGGTGCATGTGGCGGGGTGTGCGGGACAACCTGCAGGAACAGCTACGCAGAGCACCGTGTCTGTGCGCTCTCGCTCCTCACGGCCCGGGCCACCGACCCACCGACCCACCAGCAGCCAGAACTGTTTCTTGCCTCCCACCAGCAGGCACCCCCCCCAGCCCCCAGGCCCCCAGCGCAAAGCACACGTCTCAGGGGACCGTTCCCCAGTTGCGGGAATCCCAAGGAAGCCTGCCGCCGCCTCTTGCACACACAGGGACGCCCGCGCTCCTGAATGCATGTCCCGGAGGGACACGCGGTCTTGCCTTCCGCCTGTACAAACTGGGCTTGCACGCACGTGCACGCCGAATTGCATGCCCTGAAGTTCCCACATGTGTGAAACCCACTTTGACCTCGGAAACACGCAGCATGCGCGGAGGGACGGGCCCGCCTTGGGCCATCTGCCGGCTGGCCGCAGAGCGTCCCCAAGACCCAGCGCAGCCTGAGGCCCCGGCCTGTGCGACAAGCGCCTGCCCTGGCCACGCGGTGTCTCCCGGCCCAGACCCCCCCCTCGCCCCGCCCCCCGGGCACATGATTGCACACCACCTTGCACAAGGAAGGTAACGTATCGATTGCGACCACCACCTTAGAGTAGCTTGATTCTCGCTGAAGGTCAACCCAAAACCCACCCCTGATTTTCTTGCGTCACCGAGAAAGGCCGCACATGCCTTGCACCTTTCCATGTCCGGCTGGGGGTGGCCATGCCCCCAGGTGGAATGCGGGGGGTGGGTGGCACGGGGACACGCTCGCCGCCCACGGAGCTCGCTCGAGAAAGGTTCTGCAGACACAGAACCGGGGGACGGGGTCAGAGCGACGGCAGCTCACGGTCACCGGGTAGCTTCTCTCAATAGATTTGTATAATCAATACGGGTCTATTTTTACGCCAGCCCACACTGTACCTTCCAGTCTTTTCCAAGATTGTTCGACTGAGACAAGTCACTGAATAATGGGTCCTATTTTTATTAACAAACCAGTGAACAGACTGAAATGTTAACGTGAATGTACATTTCTTAATTGCGACTTTTCTACTGAGTGTTTGCACTATACTTTCTGGAATCTTATTTAACAAAAATAAAGGAAAAAATTGCTTGACTAAACCTTGTGGCCGTTTTAGTTGAAAATCACGGGGTTGTGTGGCTTGTGCGAAGAATAGATGTGCCTTCCTCGGGGACACTGGGGCGTCCTCCAGAGGTGGGGGCCGTCCTCTGGGCGGGGCTCTGCTCCTCCTGTGACTGCGGCGGCGGGGGGCCTCTGCTTCTGCTCCCAACCAGAGACTCCAGGAGGGAAGATGATTTGTACTGCTTGTGGTTCTCAGACTGGTCTCGGACTAACCGGTCAGGGGCTGTTGTTGAAGGCAGACCAAGGGTGGACAGTAGGGGTGGGGGCAGGCCATCAGCAGGTTGAGCCAGGACGGTCCCTAAAACCAGGCTTCTCAGGCCAAGGTCAGGCCAAGGTCGGGGCCTGGCGAAGAGGCCGTGGGGCATCAGACTAGAACGTCAGGGAGGGTTTACCATGGACCACTCTCCACCAGGACACACCTGATGCCATGGTCCCCTCCTACCACCAAGAAGGGGCAAGAGAAGCAGGGTTGGTGCAGGGACTGCAGGGACCCCGCAGCTGGTGGAGGGAGGAGAGGGACTGGGCCGGACTCTGGGGAACATGAGAGCGTGGCCCAGGCTCAGGACATCCCGTAGAGCCCAAGACCCCGTCAACAGGGGAGGGATGGCAGGGAGCGGGGCAGAAGGGCTGCCAGGCCCTTCCCAGGGTGAATTTCCAGCCCCCACTCACCCGGCATCCTCCCTTAGAGGTCTGGCAGATGCATCACAGGGAATGCACCGCCTGGAGGGGTGCGAGTGTGTGAGAGGCTGTCCTTTCAAGGAACGGCTTCCCCAGTCATGGGGCTGTCCAGTCTGCAGGTCAGGTGGCAGCTGGAGATGCAGGGAGGAGCTGGTGTTGCATCCCGAGTCTGACAGCCACCTGAGGAAAGAGTTCCCTCCTCTCCTGGGAGGACCTCAGGCTTTTTCTCTTATGGCCCTCAACTGATTGGATGAGGCCCACCACATTACTGCGGGCAATCTGCTTTTAATCAAGGTCCGCTGCTGGAGGTGTCGCTATCGAAACCGTACCTTCACCCCGACATCCAGACTGGTGTTTGACCGAACTGGGCACAGCGGTCCAGCCAAGCTGAAGCATAAAATGAACCATCACAAGTGTGTATCTTTAAGTTCAAATAAAAACAATCCAAAGTAAAGGAATTTAAAAAATCCTTACGAAAAGCATGACATCCCCAGAGAAACAGGGCGTTTATAGAACCCTCCGAGAAAGGGTCACAACCAACCAGAAAACAGGTGGATGCTTGTCCCCCAGAATCATCTGTGAGAGAAACGCGTGGTGAGACCATGGAGGCGCTGTGTCACCTTTCCAGTCGGTATGCGTTTTACTTACTTTGTAGTATTTGGTACGTGTTTTAAAAGCTATCATCAAACTAGCAAAGCTGCAGTGAGGGCGCACTCCGACACCGCCCACGGGCCTCCGCGCCTTGCTGGGTAATACTAGCAGGGGTCTGCACAGTGCAAAGACGCTTTAAACCACAAAATGACTTGCAGGAGGCTAACAAAATTGGTGGACGTTGGCACAAAACGCTCTGTGCCAAGCGGGCTCTTGTGCAGACTTGCACAAAGCAGTTCTAAAGCTGACCCCAAGATTCCACGCCCCCATCCCCAATCCTGTGAGTGGGGCGCAGTATCACTCTGCTTGTCCCTCGGAGAGGTTACTGAGCATGGGATCCGGAGCATGGACAGGCTTGGTCCCACGGAGGTGGCCACACACACACAGGTGGCCCTGCGCGCAGCCCCGCTGTAGCCGACAAAGGATCGGGGCCTGGGGCCCGCACCCCCACACGGAGCCGGGTTCCCTCTTTCTTGCCCAGATGCGCCGGGCGAGAACCTGCTTGGCAGCACCGGAGACAGCCCAGGTGGATGGAGGTGAACACAGGTTATTTTCAGCCTTTGTTTTGCAGCAGAAAGAAAATTAAAACACCAGGCGCTAAGACTTGAGCGGAAAACATTGCACAAACCAGACGTCCACAGCGAGGCCTCCTGAGCCCCGGGCGCGGGCAGCCCCTCAAACCAGGTTTCTGGTGCAGTGACGAGGGTCGTGAACATCAAATACAGACACCCTGGATAAATGGTTATTTTAGGAAGAAAATGTACCATTTAGATAAAGATTAGATTAGAAGGGATCCCTTCTTTCACGTTAAACAGAAACAGCATGAGGAGAGGCATGTGACGGGGGTTGCTGGCTGCGGCACGGGCGCGTTCCCGAAGACGACCCCGCGGGGTCCTGTCTGTGCAGCCCGAGCCGGCAGTGCCTGCGTCCAGAGCGCTGGTCTGAGGCCGCCCTCCTGCCTGTGCGTAGCCCGGGTCCCGAGGACGCAGAGGTCACGGAGGTGGTGGGCGCGGGCGGGACGCCCTCCTTGTGCACCACATTCTGGCTTTGGGCACAGGACCCGCTCCTTCCTTGGGCTGCTTCCCGGCCACATCTTCCTGTGGCCAGAACACGCTCACAATCCACGCTGTTTTGAGGAACGCCCCGCGGGACTGCGTTTCAAACACCAACTGGAGAGCCTGTGCCCTCTGCTTGCATATGCTCCTTTGCCCAAATGTAAGAATCTGTTTTGCTAACACGTGGGGGAGAAAACACAACATGAACGTCTAGGAAAGTATCTTATGAACAAAACACTTCTTTCTGAGCCCCTGTAATTCCCAAGCTTTCAAGAACAACTTCCCCAAAGTCCCTTTGTTAAGCCTTCGTCCTCCCTGGCCTCATTCGGCATCTGAATTTGTCACACGGGCTGTGAGCAAGACAGAGAAGCCACGTGATGACATGGCTGAATCCCTCTGCAGCAGACACAGGCGCTCACGACAACTGTTTACTTGCTTCCGATACTAGAGGTGCGAAGGGTTTGCACTGAAGAATTTATTCCCGGCATGCAATTCTAGGCAGACTTTCTGCTTTATACTTTTGTGCTGTATTTGAAAAATTAGTAAACTTATCATTTCCATAATCCGATAATAAATGTTATAACGAAGGAAGAAGGGAGCACATTGAGGAGCCAGCTTAGGTAGGAAGAACCGGGTCAGGACGCTGAGGACCGACCAGGCAAGCCCGCTGGACAGTAAATCCACTCTTCCACGCGCCCGCAGCAGCGGCAGGTGGCATTCGAAGTGACTCACCCAGTGACGGCAGCCCGTTGGCTCCCCATGGCCCGCTGCCCCCCCCACCCATCCCCCCATCCCCGTGAGGACTTCCTTGTTGGAAACTTCCAGACAAACGCACGGAGAGCCTGGTTCTCCACCTCGCCTGTCCTGGGCCTCCACCGCATCCTCCGAGGTCCAGACCGTCTGTGATTCCGTTTGGGGTGCCCCGCTTCAGGGGTGCCCCTGACTCAGCCTAGCGGGTAAGCTTGACCTTCATCCCCCAGAGCGAGGCCGCCACTGCCAGGCCTGGAGAGGGCCCAGGGAACAAAGGCTCTCTTTTCATTTTCAGAAGGGGAGGAAAAAACCCCAAACCCAAAACCAAAAAACAAAGCACCAAGCATTTTTAAATAAACTGGGAGATGAACGCATGCATAAGGTGAAAATCGAGCTCCGTGTTTATGACCGGGCCATGTCCACACGGTGCCTGAGCTGCCTGTCTGCACCGGGAGGCTGCTGTGGGTTTTCTGCACGAGCTGGTGCACCGCCCGCGACCCTCCACAGCCCGAGCGTGGGAGCACGTCAGCTTTGCGGAGGGACCCCAGCGTGGCATGGGCATGGGGCGGAGAGGTCGCATGCTACTGCAGGGGGTTGGATTCCTCACCCCCACCCCCTCCGAAACCAGCTCCCCGAAGCTGCCAGAACCTCCTCCCGCTCGGAGTCCCCGCGTCTGACTCCCCTGGAATGGCATCCTGAGCGCGCTGGGTGTGTGGCCCCAGCCCTGTGTGGGCAGCTGGGTCGCCACGCTCCCTAGTCTCTATGTGCAAAATGTCACCCTGTTCCCTGGGTCACGCTGGGGAAGCCGGAGGGGTGGCGGGCACCCCCAGAATGGCACGGTGAGCATCCGCCTCGCCTGTCAGCTCCTGCTTCCTGTGTGCCCTGTGCTCTAGTGACATCTCCCAGAGCCTCGTCAACTGGACGCACCCACATCGAGGGACACATCACGGGGAGGGCAGGGGTCCGAGCGGGACCTGGGCAAGCCCTGAGGAGGGCTGGGGTTTGCAGACAGACAGCCGGCCGGCTGGAGGGCTGGATGAGTCAGTGAGGCCGAGGTGGGCACTCCAGAGCCCCTCGGCCCCTGGCCCCGGCACCAAGGGGCAATCGTCCTCGATGGTGAGCTCGTGCTGAGTGGCCTCCTCGATGTCTCGAAGCAGGCGGATTTCCCACTGCCTCACGCGCTCCGCCTATTGGAGGAAAGGCATCTCTGAGAAGGCCCATGTTGCAGGAACACCTGCCACGGCTGCCCGTGGACAGCGGAGAGCCACGTGAGCTGCTCGGCCCTCCCCACCCCTGCCCCTCGGCTCTCGGGCACCCTTGCTTCTGTGTGCCAGGCACACAACAGCACCACGGAGTGGCAACGCCCCAGAGGGCCGAGTCTGTGTGGGCACCGGAGGGGTGGCCAAGGACCCAGGAGAGTGGGTCTGACAAGGCAGAGAGAGGAGGCTGGAGGGCTGGGGACAGAGACACGGAGGCCCAGCCGGGGGCATGCCGGGAACATCCCTGCGGAGCAGAGTAGACAGCGGTCTTCCCAGGCTGTGCAGGGAGAAGGGCCCAGGCCCCGGTGGGTGGGTGGGGGGGCACGGGGCAGGATGAGCCCTGCTCCCGACCGAGATGAGGCCTGGGCCTCACAGAAGCCAGAGCGGGGGCCGGGGGACTGAGCCAGATGACACAGGGTGTGTGCAGGGGCCGGATCGCAGAGGACAGGGTTGGTGGTGGAAGGAAAGACTGGGGTCCTCAGCCCCCCATAGCGGGTCCCCCACAGATCGAGGTCCTCCAAATAGCCTGAAAGTATAAATAATAGAAGCAAACCCTGGTGGGGGGAGAAAGTGAGGACCAGGAGAAGGTGGTGTTGCCGGCAGGGGTGTGGGCGGCCTGTGGAGTGGGAGAGCAGGGTGGGGGGAAGGGCCACCAGCGAGCACACGAGCCCCTCCCAGAGCAGTCAGAGTGTCTGGAAGGCTGTGGCACCTGCACAAGGGGCCCCCAGGGTCCAGGGGCTGCCCCGCCTCTGGGACAGTCTCCACCACACAGGGACCGCCAGGCCCCTTGCCTTCATCAGCTCCAGAATATTCCAGCCCGGCTCATGCCTCTCCTGGCAGCAGGTGGGAACATCAGCCCGCAGGGACCGGGCACCAGGGGGGCTCGGGACCGGCCCCACACTGGGACCCACCCAGGAACGCAGGCGGAGCTCCGGTCAGCTCTGCAAGGCCTGGCTGGCAATTATGACCAGGCACGGCCACAGAGGGTGGGCTAGGGGTGGGGAGGGGGGTGCATCAGGAAACTCCCCACCCGCAATGCCCCAGAAGTACAAGTGAGGCCAAGCAGAGAGGTCTGGAAAGCCAGCGAAAGGAACCAGCGGGGAGTCGAAGCGTCCTGCGGTGACCTTGGAATGTGGAACCCAGAGCCTCTCTGAGGGGCAGACAAGGGGTAAGGGAAGAAAGAAGAGATGGAGAGAAGCCATCCAGGCTGCACCACACCTGACTTCCACGGAGCCCCAGCAGGTGGAGCAGAGCAACAGGCCTCAGGGGCCCCAGAGGGAAGGGTGGAGATTTCCCAGAGGGCGCCCTGCCCACGAGCCAGGCCGTTCACCGCCACGGCCCACCTCTGGACCTCAGACATGGACAGCCGGGGTCAGCACAGCCCCTCACGAGGGGCAAGGGGGAAGTCCCCTAGCAGTGCCCTTCTCAGAACCTTCTAGAACAGCAGGGTATCACAGGAGAGGGTGAATGAGCTGAGGGGCCAGGACGCAGAACTCGGCTCAGGAGAGGGGCCCTGGGGGCCAGGGGCGCATGGAGGGAGGCCCCGGGTCTGCCCTGAGACGAGAGGAAAGAGCAAACAGCTTTCTGAGCCCACCTGCCTCACCCTGAGAAGGCCAGGAGGGCTCACGGAAGCTTTGGGAGCAGACGGGAATGAGGGGAACCCAGGACCTCCACACAGGGTCACATGACCCCTCAGAGCAGGTGGGGCAGGACCAGGACATCAGAAAGGCCTGAGCAGTGAGGGAAGTGAAGCTGCCCTCTCTCAGGGGTCACCAGCCACCTCCACGGCACCCTCAGCCCCCGGATGGGGTCAGGGACTGGTCAGGGACATAGCCAGGGACAGGGCTGGGTTAGGGTTGGGTCAGGGACAGGGTTGATTGGGGACACAGTCAGGGACAGGGATGGAGTCAGAGTTGGGTCAGGGACAGGTTCAGGGCTGGGGTCGGGGACTGGTCAAGGACAAGGTCAGGGGTAGGTTTGGGTGACGGACACAGGCAGGGTCAGGGCTGGGTCAGGGACAAAGTTGGGGTCAGGGCTGAGTCAAGGACAGGGTCAGGGTCAGGAACAGGGCTGGGGTAGGGGTTGGGTCAAAGATAGGGTCAGGGACATAGCCCGGGACAGGGTTGTGTCAGGGACAGGGTCAGGGACAAGGTTGGAGTCAGGGACAGGATTGGGGTCAGGGTTGGGTCAGGGACCGGGTCGGGGAGTCGTACCACAGCCTCCAGCTTCTTCAGGTCCCGTCTCCTCCTTCCAGCTGTGTTGGGGATCCCAGGCAACCCCCCGCGTCGAGCCCATCTCCCTGCTCCGTGGGACTCCACTCTCTGCTGCTGCTGCCGGGTGACCATGGCTGGTGCGGGCGGATCTTCCGTGGGAGCCCCGGGGTCTGGGTTGGGCCCTGGCTGCCCGCTGGCTGCCCCGGAGGTCCAGACGTTAGAAAGCCGTGGGGTTTGGAAAGCGGCCGTGGGGCTGAGCTCTGCCTGGGGGTCTGGGGGGTTCCAGGAGAGCTGTGTAGGTAGCGGGGAGCTGGCCTCGGGGCCCTCTCCCAGGTGGGAGGGGACGTGGCCCACTGGCCTCCTGCGCAGGCTGGGGGAGGCCTCCTGTGGGGTGCTGTGCTTTAGGACCTTTCTCGGGGGCAGCTGACTCCTCAGTGAAGAAGGGGCCTCATCTTCCTCAGAGGAGCTGACCCCAGAAATCTGTCGGGACAGAACACAGGTGTCGGCTCCCTAGAAGTTTCCGGCAGGAGCCTCAGGAGGGGCACCAGAGCCCATCAGACACGTCCTCCTTGTCCTCCTCCTTGGCCTCTGCCGTGGGCACAGAGCGTCCAGTCCTGCCCAGGGCGGAGGGTGCCACCCGGCGTGCACTCCTGCCGTGCCTTGTCTTTCCGCCCAAGTCGCTTGTTCTATATTTTGGTCTTAAAAGCAAACATTGGTTCAAAACATCGTGTCTTAATGCTGGAATTGAAAAAAAAGTAGTTTTCAGGAAAAAAACACTTCTTTTTTCAGAAGAAAACTGTAAAACACTGTCAATGAAATCATCTTGACATTTACGCTCAACATAAAAGAGCAGAACAGCAGGCAGACGCGGCTGCTGTCTGTCCAGAGGGGATGGTGAGTCGGGAAGGGGTGTGGACACTGAGCATCCCAATCCTGAGCCCCTGACCTCAAGCCCCTGGATCCTGAGCCCCAGGCTTGTCACATCATGAGGTCGTAGTCTCCACAGTGCTCCTTAAAAAGCTGGCATGTCAAGGGGCGCCTGGGTGGCTCAGTGGGCTAAAGCCTCTGCCTTCAGCTCAGGTCATGATCTCAGGGTCCTGGGATCGAGCCCTGTGTTGGGCTCTCAGCTCAGCAGGGAGCCTGCTTCCTCCTCTCTCTCTGCCTGCCTCTCTGCCTCCTTGTGACCTCTCTCTCTATCAAATAAATAAATAAAATCTTTAAAAAAAAAAAAGCTGTCGTGTCAAAATGACATGACGGATTTAGCAGCTTGTTTTTTGAAAGAAGGTATTTGTGTCTTTGAAAGAGGTATTAGTTCACACTGTTAATCTTGGAGCCAATCCCCTACCAGCCCAGGCAACTTTCAAGGGAAGGCTGATTTTATGTTGAATGCCACCGATGGAATGGAGGAAAGTATTCGCAAAGTACAAATCCAATAAGGGGATAATATGCAAAGTACACAAGGAATTCATACAACTCAATAGCGAAAACCCAAGTAATCCAATCAAAACATGGGCAGAAGACGTGAACAGACATGTCTCCAAAGAGGACATCCAGATGGCCAACGGACACATGAAAAGACGCTCCACATCACTTGGCATCAGGGAAATACAAATCAAACCACAATGAGATACCTCCTCTCACCCATCAGAACGGCTGAAATCCACACAAGAAATGGCAGGTGTTGGCAAGGATGCCGAGAAAGGGCACCCCTCATGCACTGTTGGTGGGAATGCGAACTGGTGCGGCCACTCTGGAAAACAGCATGGAGGGTCCTCAAAAAAATGAAAAATTGCAATCTCGTGTGACCCAGTAATTCCACCTCTGGGCATTTAGCCACAGGGAAGGAAACCATCATCCTGAAGAGGTCCTGACGGGCCCTGCCATGTTCCCTGCAGCCTCATTCATGACGAACAGCCACGCTTTCCTGAATCCCACTCCTACGGGAATGTCTCATGCACCTGTTTGCTAGTAGGAATAACAGTTTGGGGTGACGATGTCCATTGCGGGCAATACTTCCCAAAAATATTAAGGAAGCCATTGCCATGCATGGTGCAGGAAGACCTGGCACTTTTCGCCAACAAAAAGTGGATACAAGTGCGAAGACGGAATGACTGCGATGTTCCTGGAAGCCCACAGTCTTGGCAGCTGCCCGTCACCTGGCTTCTACTCGGGGCGAAAACAGTGCCACCATTCTGTTCAAGGCACTACTGAGGTGTTTTCTGTGAATTCCTGCTGCGCATTTGCACCTGAAGGGATGTATCTGGTAGTAAGGTTTTGGGGAAACAGAGCTGAAAAGTGTATTAATGGTAGTGAAGTAATAAAGGGCTAAACTTCTCTTAGAACCAAGAACAGATGCATATGTCGCCTTAAACGTGAACCTGATCAGGAATGGTACAAGGCCATGGGAAAGTGTCTTAGCCAGCATTTGCTGCATAACAAATTACGCTGCACCGAGGGGCATAAGACAGACACAGGTGATGGTGGTTTCTGTGGGTGGGGAGCTTGGGTTTTCCCATGGGGCTTTGTCAGCCTAGAAAACTAGAAAGTCCAATGTCAGCCTTCCTGCAGGCTGGCTCCCCTAGGTGGCTAGTGTTGGCCACTTGTAAAAACAAAACAAAACAAACCCCCTCCCCAAAACACGGAATGCATGTCCTGTGTACAAGAGAAGTTCATAGTTAGTTAATGGAATCCTGATACACATGGTTGTGTGGCTTGTCACCACATAGTTGCTGGGCCACGTCCCTGACTCTGAACAAAGCACGTCAAGTTGCTTATCTGAGCGTGGCATGGGAAATACAAGAGCAGAGTTAGAGGTTAAAATTCCCCAAAGGGGCTTAGAGGCGGGCCAGGCAGGAGAGGTCGACACACATGGTCTGGCAGGAAGGGGTTGCTCGAGGAATCGTGTTCAGTGGAGCATGCTGGAGCATTCAAAATCGGACCCCAGGGAGCCCTCCGAGCATTCTTCCCAGGTGACTATACACCATCACCAGGCAGCTGGGGGAAGTGCCAGGCCAGCTGAAACCGAAAACAGGTCAGGCTCCACGTATGGACCGGCCGGACTGTCCGCTGGGGACTCTCCCGGCCCCCTGGCCAGAAAGCCAGGCGGGAGTGCCCTGCTCGCGGGGGATGGGGGGTCAGTTCCAGAGCTGCTACTGTGTAGCTCTCTGGGTGCTCTTGGTACATTGTTTCCCTTCGCAAAACCTTTAGAAACTGATGAATGTGAACTCTAACCCCCCTGAAAAGCTGGGTTCACTCCAGAAAATGAGTCAGATCAGAAAGGGCCAAAGTGTTTCCCAGAGTGGCTGCATGGTCTCCAGCCTCGTGGGCATGCAAGGTATTCTAATGTTGGCTTCCGAACGGGTGAGCAGTGGGGTGGTTTTAATGTTCATTCCTTTCTCGACCAGTGATGGTGAGCATCTTATCATTGATTTACCACCAACTGACCACGTATACATCTTCTTTGCTGGTTAAAGTTTGAACACCGGTGGTGCCCTGTCAACAGAAGCAAACAGAATCCGCCCACCTATTAACAGACTGGCCTCGGGGTCAGAAAGCACATCAGCTCCACACCATCTATATGGGGCTGCCCTGGACACAAAGGGCTTTGGAAAGATCCAGAGCATTAGGGCAGCAAAGACAACCCATGAAGGGATGCGTGAAGGCAGGAGTACCTCTGCTGTTAACACTGGAAGAGGCCAAGTTCATGGGAAAGTACATTAGATGACAGTGTGATAAAAAATGAAAGTCTAAAGTTTGTCTGCTTTAAGTACCTTTGCTCCAGATACCACAGCATCAACAAAGAGCAAAATCCACAGAGAAATATGGAGAAACAGAAATAAGCTAGGAATCGAGGTTACTTCATGGTTTTGTTTTGTTTTAAGCCTATGGTAGATCAAAGAGAAAAAGAAAGAGAAATGATCCAAATCCCATGGAAGACCATCAGCACTTGTAAAAGGAAACGAAGTCATTCTACTTCCAAGAGGGACCAGGCTCAGTCCAGAAGGGGTGGTGCACCCGTGGGGCCTGAAAGGGGACAGGAGTGTATTTTCAGCTTAACACAAGCTACCCTAATTATTCACGGAAGTGAACTGAGAACCAGGACGCAATTAAATATTCCATGAGAACAGTTTGAGGGGCGCCTGGGTGGTTCGGTGGGTTAAGCATCTGACTTCAACTCAGGTCATGGTCTCAGGTCGTGGGGTCGAGTCCCACATGGGGCTCCCTGCTTAGTGGGGAGCCTGCTTTTCCTCCTCCCTCTTCCTCCCGCTCTCCCTGCTTGTGCTCACTCTGTCAAATGAATAAAATAAAATCTTTTAGAAAAACAATTTGATACATTTGTGATAGAACAATACTGTAGCACTGACAGCTTACAGAGAGAATGGAATGGTTTTTCAGATAATACTCAGCACAACAATGCAGACATACACCTGGGAATAGTGTATGGGAAGAGATGGGTTTTTTAAGTGAGCAGGGAAGGGAGTTTTCTTTCATTGTGTGCTATTGTTCCGATGGGTCGGCCACTTAGGGAAAAAAAAAAATTACCAAAGCCACGTCCCAGCCTTCATGCCCTACATAAAAATTACAAGGGACCGAATATGATACTCTTTAAGAATTCAGATTGGTAAAAAGAAACAGATTAAAAAAATCTGAAACAAATTGGATTCTTATGTCATCCACCAAGACAAATTCCAATTGCATATAAGATACAAATGGTGTGAGACACGACATGAAATGGGGTCACTTATGTTGAGGTGTTTAGCAGCAGCCAGGAGGGCCATCAGCAGGGGGCTCATCCTCAGTCCTCAGGGTGAAACCGGAAACTTTGAACCCAGCCAAACCCCACGGACCCTGAGCCCCTGCAACCTGCTACAGTAAGAGATTTGGTCCAATTCTGTTCAGCCAACCCAATTTTTCTGCTGCCAACACCAGTCCAAATTCTTTCTAAGCAATGTGTACAAACATTCCCCGTTGTCTTAAAAAACCCCTGAGTTTTGTCCGCTAAGGGGACACGATTTGGGTTGCTCCCTGAACTGCAGTCCTGAGACCCCACATCCATGCTTTGTTTTAGGTCAGTTCTGCCTCTTTGCTGACAAGGTACAAGTACAGAGCTCTCAAAGTGCTGAAGGAAATGTGGATGGCTTGCTCTGTACACTGGTCAGAAGTAAGGCTTTTAAACGGTAACTCATGACACAGAAGCCATAAAGGAAAATAAATGGAAATGAATATAGAATTCTAAACTTCTGTAAAGAAAAACAGATGACATACTCAGTGAAAACAGACAGCCCACAATTCCTGTAAAAGATGAACAAGAGACTAAAGTTCCTCTGACCCAGGGGAAAAAACAAAAGCCAACAGATAAACATGCAAGGACCCTTAATGGGTTGGGGTTTTTTTTCTTTTTTTTAAATATCACATGCTTTTCTAATATACTGATAAGATGCCTATGTTTTGGGGCACAGGCCTTCTTCCCCCCCAAACTGAGGGAAAATAAGGATATAATGTTCTAGAAGAAGCTGAAAATAACATTAGGTTATGGTGGGGGCTGGGGAGGGCAGCGGGGACCACTCCATACCTGCTTAGCCCTTTTATTTTGACACCCAGCCTACAAATGAAGAAGGGAGAAAGGTCCCTGCTCGTCCGGCAAGGCATGGGGCGATCTGGGGAGACCTGGGCAGCCTCCCTGGCTGGGCTGGGGTGTGGTTGGGGGGGGTGTCCGAAGCCCAGGGCTCTGAAATTCCCCCCTGGGGACCCTACCAGTCCTGCACCCCACTTTTCCTTGTGCATATGGAGCAGGTATCACGAGGGCTCCCCTCCTGCTCCTGGTGCTGGCCCCCTGGTCCCCCCCCCCACAAGGCCACACTGGATCTAGCCCCGTAGGACAGGCTGCGGAGGGAAGGGGAGGGAAGAGGGGAAGGAAAACAGGAGGGAGGGTGGGGGTGTGCAGGACGCGGAACCTCACTGATGTGACAGCGGAGGGCCTGTCGGCTCCCCAGACCAGGCGAGGCGGACTGTGGTACCTGTGCGCCGGGCTCCATCCTGCCTGCACGCGAGGACGCGGCTGCAGCACCCCGAGCGGGCGCCCAGAAACACCCGCGGTTCGCGCGCGGGCCAAGCGGTTGAAAGCGACCCCACCTGTGCGCAGCCTGCACCTGTTGCTCCGCCGCGGCGCAGGCGCAGACGCAGGACGGAGCGTGGGCGGGCCGAGCCCCGAGGGTCTCCACCTGGCGGGTTCCCACGCGCACCTGCGTGTGTTCCCGCCTTCCCGAGGTCGCGCTGGGGGCCCCGTGGACGCCCAGACGTGAGCCATCCACGTGCGCTCTTGAGTCTCAGATGGTTTACCTGCCTCTTCACGACAAGTTAGGGAGTGGAGACCATCACCCCACCCTAGCACCCAAGGCGAGGTTCGTGTCCCCGTGTCCCCGTGTCCAGAGGCAGGGAGCCGATAGCGACTCACAGCTGTCGGACTCCCAAAGCCCTCGGTGCTGTGAGAATCCTTCCCAGCCTTCATGGGGTGGATGCCAGACCCCCCCCGCAGGGCCCCGGGCGGCGCCGAGCTTCTGATGGGCAGCTCTGCTGGGACCCGGCCTGGCATCCTGTCGGCTCCCAGGGGCGCGATCGTGGGTGCTGGGGGTGCCCCCGTGAGCTCCCCCCACGGCAAGCGCCTTGCGAGTGGGACCGCGGGAGGGCAGGCAGGAGGCCGCTGCCCATCTGACCAGCGTCTTTTTTTTTTTTTTTTAAAGATTTTATTTATTTATTTCACAGAGGGAGAGAGATCACAAGGAGGCAGAGAGGCAGGCAGAGGGGGGGGGAAGCAGGCTCCCCGCCGAGCAGGGAGCCCGATGCGGGCCTCGATCCCAGGACCCTGAGATCATGACCTGAGCCGAAAGCAGAGGCTTTAACCCACTGAGCCACCCAGGCGCCCCTGACCAGCGTCTTAACATGTCATGAGTCAATGTCATTAAGCGAACGTTATGTTATTAAGTGAATGTTATGAAGTGAATAATGATTAAAAAAAAATCTCGCCTGGTACAGTCTGTCCTATTCCAGATGGGGAAAGTGAGCGCCTCAGTGGCTAAGAGTTTGTTCCAAGTCCCGCAGGGAGCCAGGTGGGGCTGCCTTGATGACATCCCCGTGTCCTGTTGTTTCCTCACTGTGTCAGGCCCTCTGAGGGTCCCCTGGCCTCCTGACACCCCGGGATGCCCTGCTCCCCTGACCCCAGCGTCCCCCGGACCTCCTGGCACTCAGGCACACTGCTCCGAGTGTAGCATTCGACTCTTTTGTTTGTGTTCGCGGTTAAAAACAATTTCGAAATCTGCAGTGTGTGTCTAGGGTCATGTTAGTCGGGCACACCAACGTCATCTGTCACTATCACCCTTCACTGCCGCCGTGGGCAGTGCTCTGCGGGGGAAGCGTGAGAGTCTGGGCATGCGCAGGGGCCCTGCCTGGGCTTGAGGCCAGTGTGCAGAGGCGTTGGCCCCATACCCTGCTCCTGGTCCCCGCTGGGAGCCCAGCATGTTGCTAGAGTGGGGCTCAGAGAGGCTGTGTGCCAGGAGCTGGAAGCCTCCCACTGTGCAGAGGCCGACTTCAGGCATGACTCGAATCCACGTCGTAGATGCACATGTGCCTGCTGGTCTGCCCCACGGAAACCTGCATTGCAGGTACAAATAATGCTCTTGGTGCAGGGAAGTCCGGTTCAGAGCCTGGCTCTTGTCACCTTGCAGGCACGGGCTTTGGACGAGATACGCAGATGGCCCAGGACAGTGACAGCCGCATCACTGGGCTTAAAGATCAGGTGCGGGGAATGCCCAGGAGCACTTGGCACGTGGGGAGTACCCAGCAGCTGGTGGCATCTGTGTTTGCAAGTACCTACTTACCTTCCATCAGCGTTTCCCTTCCACCTCATGCTGGGGCTCTCAGACCTCCAGCAAAGCAAACTACTAATCATTTCTGCATTGGATATGTACTTCTATTTTCTGTATGTTATGATGTTTTGGCATCTTAAGACCTTCCTGGTTGGGCAGAGGCTGCCCCGTGTGGGGTCAGCCAATCCTTGAAGATAGAAAAGGACCCAGCGGGAAGCATGCCTTCCATATGGGAACCGAGCAGCTCAGAGTCATACGTCCTCCATCTGGACTGAGCAGCCCACGGGACAATACTCCTCTGCTTTTGTCACCCCAGGGCCAGGTGCCAGGCAAGTAGGGACACCCTACAGCTTAGACCCCTTTGGAATTCCTCAAGATAGCCAATGCTAAGCTGCTCATGCTTCCCTGCTCTGCCTGTCCCGTGGAAACCCCAGTAAGGGCTGTGGCCAGGGCTCTCCCCTCCTCCTGCCTCTGCCTCCTGACCACCCTGGTGCCCCCCGGGGACTCTGTGTGGTGTGTGTTGCCTCCTGCCTGCAGGACCCCAAATATAATGAAGTTTCTTTCTAAGCCCCATTCCTATCTAGTCTTGTGTCCCATTGACTTTACTATCTCATCCCCAACACATATATTCCTAGAACAGATTCTATGCAACCAGTATGCTCAAGGTTGCATTGGACCTCAGGTTGCAAATAAGAGGCTAATGACTGGTACTTTTTGAAAACCACTACAGAAAAGAAAAAACCTATACATTTCATTAATAATCAGATAAGTACAGAATACCATGACACGGGTACTACTTTAAATATATTAACACTGGTAAAGATAAACTGTCAAGATAACTTCCAAGACAGAAACCGCCAGGTTTGCTTGTGAATCCTAGTGAACATATAAGAAAGAAATTATACCAATTCTTTACAGTCTCTACCAGAAGATAGAAGCAGAAGGAATAATTCCTAACCCATCCTTTGAGGCCAGCATTACCATAATACCAAAAACAGAGATATTACAAGAAAGGAAAACTACAGATCCAAATCTTAAATGAACATAGATAAAAAAAAATCCTCAGCAAAATATTAGCAAATCAAATCCAACAATGTATAAAATAATGTTATCCCATGGCCAAGTGAGATTTATTCCAGGCGTGCAAGGCTGGTTCAAGAGTTAGAAATCACCAGCATAACCCATCATATCAAGCTAAAGAAATATCACATGATCATATCAACAGAGGCAGAAAAACCATTTGACAAAATCCAATAGGCATCCATGATAAAAACTCAATAAACTATGAATACAGGAGAAATTCCTCAACTTGATAAAGAATACCTATAAAAACCTAAGCAAAATCACGGTTAATGGTGAGAACCTTGAAACTTTCCCACAAAGATCAAAACAAGACAAGGATGTCCCCTCTCACCAGTGCTTTTTAACATTGTGATGGGAGTCCTAGCTGATGCAATAAGACAAGAAAAGGAAATAAAATGTATACTGATTGGTAAGGAGTACATAAAATTATCTTTGCCAATGACAAAAATGATCAGTGAGAAAACTCCTGGAACTAATAAGTGATTAAAGCAAAGTTGTAGGATACCGGGATACGGAGTCAATCTTTTTTGAATATGCCAACAATGAATAAGTGGAATTTGAAATTAAAAACTAACATTAGCACCCCCAAAATGAAATACTTGTGTATAAGTATAACAAAATATATGCAAGAGCTATATGAAAACCTATTAGACTGATGGATGATCTCAAATAAGAACTGAGTAAAATGGAGAGCTGTCCCTTGTTCATGGATAGGAAGACTCAATTTTGTCAAGATGTCAGTTCTTCTCAACTTGATCTAGAGATTCAGTGCAATCCCAATCAAAGTTGCACTACGTTATTTTGTGATATCGATAAACCGATTCTCAAGTTTAAAAAAGAGGTAAAAGACCCAGAATAGCCAACACAATATTGAAGAACAAAGTGAGAGGACTGACACTACCCGACTTCAAAACTTACTGTAAATCTATGGTATTGTCATATATTAATCTGTAGCATAAAGAGGGATATTGGCAATTAATAGACAAAGAGAGCAATGGAACAGCTTAGAGAGCCCAGAAATAGGCCCACATAGATATAGTCAAGTGGTCTTGGACAAGCAAAGATGATACAATGGAGAGATTATCTTTTAACACATGGCACCGGAACAACTGGACGTCCACATGCAAAGAAATAACCTAGATGCAGACCTTACAGCTTTCACAAAAATTAAGTCAAATGGATCGTAGGCTTAAGTGAAAAATGAAAAGCTATCAACTCCTAGAAGACGACATAGGGAAAACCCAGATCGCCCTGGGTATGGTGATGAGTTTTTCGATGCCAAATGCACGATCCATGAAAGCAAAAGTGTAGAAGCCGGACATCAGTGTAATTTAAAACTTCTGATCCGTGAAAGAAAATGTAGGGAATAGAAGAAAAGCCACAGACTGGGAGAAAATATTTACAAAAGATGAATCTGATAAAGGACTGTGATCTAAAATGTCAAAAGAACTCTGAAAACTCAAAAGCAAGAAAACGACCTGATTAATAAATGGCCAAAGGCCTTAACAGAAACAGTCCCCAAAGAAGAAAAACAGATAGCAAATAAGCACACGAAAAATTGCTCCACATCATACGTCATTTGGGGAATGCAAGTTAAAACAAGGAGATATAAGTAAATACCTATTAGAATGGCCCAAAACAAGATACCATCAACACTAAATGGGGAGGAGCATGTGATGCCTCTTGTGGTGTGACCAGGGTGACAGCACCCCCCATGTCATGTATCACGTCCATGCTGTGATATAGGGGAGATGCCCCCGTGATGTTCGTGCTGTGACCTAGGGGAGACACCCAGCATAATGTACTAGAGACTGTAATATAGGACATGACCCCCCCCCTTTTCTGCACACAGTCCTTGCCCTCTGAGCAGCTCACAGACTAGGCAGAGCTGTGTCGCCCCTGCGGTGAGCATCAGTGCAGTCCATTGTTGCTGCCTCTGGGAGTAGGGGAGACCCCACGGGTGGTTCGTTGGATTGGGGAGGGGATCCTGGCCATGGAGGTTGGCCGACGGGGCTGTAGACATGTTGGTGAGCAGGTGCAGAGAGCAGGCCCAGGTCAGGCATCAGAGCAGGACCTCCCCCGCCCCCCCAACCCTGCCCAGGAGGTCCCGGGACCAGTCTGGTGGGGCACATTCTCCTCTCCTGACCATCTAACGAGACCGCAGACCTCATCTCCAGGAGACGAACACCAACGCTCAACCAAAGGAACCCTGCCTGAGAGCCGACCAGGGCCCCGGACAGGCTCTCCTGGTTGCGCTGTTCCTTTATACACGGGGCAGAGAAGAGCAGTAGTGGCTCGTGGGACTCCGTCTGTAGAGCACGGAGACCGAGGCGGGCGTCTGTCTGTTCCCGCAGAGTTCTGCCCATCGCCCAGCTGCCGCCGTGCCTCTTCATCCCTCCTCCCCAGCTGTCCACCTGGGTCTTGCAGGCTGACCCTCAGCAGGAGTGGAGGAGGGTTTGCTGAGCCTTCAGCTCAAGCTGGAGCAGGCCTCGGGGTCCCCTGGGAGCTTGGGCACCCGCTTCAGAGCTCGCCGGTCAGGGTCCGGGTGGGGCTGTGAATGTGCCTCTCTCTCTACCCAGGCCCCAGGTGACGCGGGGCTGGCTAAGCTGTGACACTGGGGCCATAGGTTCAGGTGAGGGTCAAGGGAATGAACACATGTGGGCACCCCCCATGTGTCTGGCTCTTGGTACCCCAACCCCAACAGCACCCTGGGTTGTGCGTGCGGTTGGGTGGCCTCCATCATGGAGGGCAGCCCTGTCCTTTCGCAGTGCCCCTCGGGCCCTGGCCCCTCGCACACCCGCGAGCTCCTGCATTTAGGATCTGGGCTGTGCGGCCGTGAGCAGAGTGAGGCTACTTCCCTGCTTGGATTAGCGGGGGAGTGGGCATGCCTGCAATTTGAGGACAGTGCCCTTCATCAGTCAGAGGACAGGGCAGCCACCCGGTGCTCGAATGGGTTTACATTACCCCCAGTGTTGATTGAGGAACACGACACAACATCTCTGTGTTTTATTTCCCCCGGGGTAAAAACAGCTTCCCTCGGAGGGGCCTCTGGATTACAGCATTCCCTCCCTTTGAAGGTCTGACTTCGCCCTTGACCCTTGCATTGTTTTTTAGAGCTCCGATTGCCCAATTTCCCCGAGGCCGGTGAGTAAGTGGCACGCTGTGCGCGGGCGGAACTGGACCCACCGGGTGACGGAAGGGCCTGGATGGTTTCATCATCTGGGGAGGCCCCCACCTCTGCCCGTGGTGGCCGCGGGGACACACGCTGTAGCTCAGGATGGTGGAAGCGATGGCCCCTTTGTTCAGGGCTCCCGGTGCCCTCTCACGGGCCAGGAAACCGAGGCCCAGGGAGGTGGGATGAGGGGCCGGGACATGGAAACCCAAGCTGCCAACACAGGCGGCCAAGGCGAGCAGGCCCCGCACCTTCCCGACCTGCCCCTGTCCCCCCAGGTCCTACACACAGCCGGGGACCCCCGTCCCAGCTGCTCCTGCAGCCAAGGGCCGATGCGTGTGCGGAGAGGCTGGGCACAGTCACGCCCGCCCCCGGGGTCGCGCGGAGGGGTGCGGGCCATGGGCTGCCAGCTCCGCCTGTCTGAGCTGGAGCACGGCTTAGCCTTCCTCTGCAAGCAGAGGGTGCGCCCCGGGGGGCGGCCGGGCATCTCTCTGGGGCTGGGGCGCCGCAGGGTTGACGCTCCTTCTCAACGAATACATAGGACACAGTTCGTACTTGGGACAGAAGACTTCCCGTGTGCCCCCACACCACCTTCCACCCTGCCCCCCAAATACACCCCTGAGTCCCCCTGAGCCTGCAGTTGGCGGCCCTTCCTGACATCGGATGCCTGCAGGCTTTGATTTGGGCCAAGTAGGGCTGTGAGAACCTGGCTCCGCAGCCCCCACCCCTGCTCTCCATCACTGGTCAGATGGGCACGGGCACCCATTGGTGTCCTGTGCAGGGTGCAGGGCCGGGGCACCCGTGAGCCCCACGATGCCCTCCTAGCCTGGTGGGAGACCCATGGGCAAGCTCAGGTTCACACGGCTCTTCAGCATGGCCGGTCCGGCGTGTCACCTGCTTCCAGGATGCAGAGGAGTCCCCAGCAAGGCTTCTCGGAGAAGAGGACACTCAGAGGCTCCCAAGGGATGGAGAAGGGGCAGCAGGGAGTTCTGGGAATCCAGGCCACACGGAGAAGATGGAGCCGAGCCCAGGAAATGGTCCGTGGAGATGGAGATGAACCCGTGCACTGCTTCCCGAGGGACGGGGTGGCCGGCCTTGGCTGTCTCCCCTCCAGCTGTGTCTGCTCGGCTCCCTGCGGACCGTCCCTCCAGCAGCACCCCTCCTCGTCCCAGAGCCAGCTGCCCTTTCCTTCCTTCCACATTTGTGGACCTGTGTGCGGACTGTTCTCTGTTCAGTTCTCTGAAGCTGTGGCTGCGTCTCCCATGTGGCTGGCCCGTGCTCTGTCCCGGGGTCTGGCCTAAAGGACATCGGCAGGACGGTCTCAGCACTGGGCTCTGGTCTGCAGGCCTGCCCCCCTGGGTCGTTGCTGAGCTCCCTTCTGATCACTGCACCCCTGGACCTGCCTAAATCTTCCCACAGTGGCCCGAGCCCATGGCACCATGTCTGCAGCCTTTCTGTGCTGTTCCCCCTGCTGTCATTCCAGTGTCCAGGCTGGTCCAACGCTGGCTCCTTCCCTGAACACACCAGCCCCTTCCCGGCTCCCTGCCTTACCCACTCACCTGCACTGTGGGCCCATCTTCTGCTGTTTGGGAGGCCCTGCTTCCCTCCGACACCTGCCTTGGCTGGCAGCTATTGTGGGAAGCATGTGTGTGGCTCCGTGCCCTCTGCCCTGCTGTTTGCCACCACACTCTGGACTCTCCAGGAACACGCTTATCTCCAAGACCAACTTATAACTGGCCCCGGACCGGGGTGCACACAAGTCCCATGAGGCACCGCGGGGCTTTGGTTTATCCCATCCCCCTCACCCAGGCTGCACCTGCCACAGGCTGTGAGGATGGCCCCCACCTCTGCTGGTGTGCTGGGTGGAAAAGCCCTCCGTTCTGGGGTGGCTTCGGAAGGGGTCAGGGAGGGCCCTGGAAGAACGCACTTAGGAGGTGGACAGTAGATGGCAGGACGGTGGCGTGGAGGGAGGCGGGCAGGGGAGGGGGATGGAGATCCCGGCAGGAAGCACAGTGAGGCGGGTATCAGGAGACGTGGCAGTGACTTTCTCCAGCGTGGGGTGGGGACACGAGGCCTGGACGCTGAGCAGGAGTCTGCAGGATTGGGGAGGCAAGTACGGCTCTGAGGGCACAACGCTCAAGTGAGGAGGGGCACCGTGTAGTGCCTAGGAGGGGTGCCTGGGCCTCTGGGAGTCATGGAAGTTGAGTCACAGACTTGGGTACACAGAAGGCCAGGCACCAGGGGCAGCAGGACCTGGGACTCACGGATGCACTCAGGAGCAGTCACCCCCAGTATGGACAGACAGGCACAGCCCATAGAGGCCTCCAGGAGGAACTGCCCCATTTGTATGGTTGTGGCCAGAGAAGGGGAGAGCACTCTCTCTGGGCTTTGGTTTGTGGCCACTATGAGGCAAGCAGTGGAAACATTTGGGAAATCGATCTACACGGAGAGGAACTTCCACTACGTGCTGAACGAGCGAGACCTGGGGTGGGGGTGGGGGCCTCACTGGGCAAGTGCACAACAGGGTGAACTGTCCAGGGCTGGCACTGGCCTACACAAAACAGGCAGGCCCTGAATGTTTACCTGATGATGCCCTCTTGCGTGTGTGTCATTAAGGGACCATCTCAGGTGGACACAAAGATCCTGAAGGGAGGAAGTCACAGGAAATTCAGAGCATAGATTCTTCTTTTGGAAATGAAATCATTTAGGAACCTACACCAAAAATAATGCTCAAAATGCCAGTCAAAAGCCTCGGTCGGCTCCTTAACCAGACACTGAACTTTACTCTGTAAAAATAATGTCAAACATGACCTTGAACTTCCAACTGCAATGATTTCCACCAACCTTGTTTTGATATTTGCTGGAGCTGTGGTCAGGGACAGAATGGAGCAGAAACCAAGGTGTTCACCCAAGCCACTGGCCTGGTGAGGTGGCTACAAATGGAGCTAGTAAATTCACTGTAATGGGGTTACTCTTGAGATGGATAATAGGCAGGATAACACAAGTACAAGCATATGAAACAATGTAGCATTTACCAGATAATGTCATTCAGAAAGATGGCAGTGAGCACAGGGCAAACCAGTCCCTCTCTCTGTCCCTGATTTCATGCCCCTGCCCAGCAAGGAGGCCCTGACATGAGTTTCTTTTGTATTCCTCCCAAGATAGTACATAAATTTAGAATCATGCTGACGTGCACGTTTATATAACTTTTTTTGGACACAAACTGCATATTCTGTACCTCCTCATTTTTTAAAAAAGGTTTTATTTATTTATTTGAGAGGAAGCAAGAGCAGGGAAAGGGACACAGAGAGAGAGGTAGAGGCAGACTCCCCACTGAGCAGGGAGCCCAATGTGGGACTCAATCTCAGGATCCTGGGATCAATATCTGAGCTGAAGGCAGACGCTTCACCGACTGAGCCCCCCAGGTGCCCCCGTACCTCCTCATTTTACTTCACTTGGAAATTATCCTTAACTTGTAAATCTTCACCAAATCTTGGAGATTTTCTCTATTAGTAAATGTGTAAATGTGGGGCTGTCTCCTTCTTTGGAGCAGCTGCCTAGTTTCTAGGGACCGGGTGTTCATGAGAGCACCTGTAGGTCTCAGGAAAAGCGGGCCCACTTCTCACTGCCTTTAAAGGTACAATGATGGGGTGCCTGGGTGGCTCAGTCATTAAGCATCTGTCTTTGGCTCAGGTCACAGTCCCAGCACCCTGGGATCAAGCCCCACATCAGGCTCCCTGCTTGGCAGAGAGCCTGCTTCTCCCTCTCCCACTACCCCTGCTTGTATTCCCTCTCTCACTGTCTCTCTCTCTCTCTGTCAAATGAATGAATGAAATCTTAAAATAAATAAATAAATGAAGGTACAGTGACATTTTTCTTGCAACCCCAGAGAATATTAAAAAACAACAACAAACAAAAAAAACCAAAACCAGAGATATCCAATAATATCCAAGAATTTCATGAAAGAAAAAGACTCCTGATAAAAATGGGGTCCAGTGGGGTGCCTGAGTGGCTCAGTCATTTGCACATCTGACTCTGGGTTTTGGCTCAGGTCTGATCTCAGGGCTGTGAGATCGAGCCCTGTGTTGGGCTCTGAGCTCAGCGGGGAGCCTCCTTGAGATCCTCTTCTTTTCCTCTGATCCCCCGCCACTCTCACTCTCTCTAAAATAAATAAATGAATCTCATTTTTTTAATTTTTTATTTTTTTGGTCTGAGCCAGAAAGTCAGAGGAAGAAGCCTGGGGTCTGGGCTCCATTTTGCAGCCTCTTCATGGACTCTGAGTCCTGCTCTTCTCTGGAAGCCAGGGAACAAGGTCAGTAAAAGGTCAGTCTCCGGAGGCTGTGGTGACATTGGGCAGCGTGGCTCCAGCCCTGGGGGGAAGCTGTCTCCTTCCTTCCATCCTCCCTCCTGGGAAAGGCTGGGATGTGTGCAGGTCCTTGGGCTGGACGGCTCCTGCCTGCAGAGTGAGAAGCAGATCAGGGCTTTCCCACTGAAAACGGGCCAGGGGTGCCTCCCTTCCTCTCCCTGGGCCTTGGTTTCCCCCTTTGAAAACTAGCCGTGGTGGGGGGCTGGCCTGGCTCAGCTGATCTCTCCAGCTGTTCCTGGGGCTGCATCAGGAGCCCACTGACGGCTGGGCAGGGGATGCCCCTTGAACAAAACAAGAGGGACCTGGCTGTGCACTCGGGGTTAGAGCTGCACTTTGGCTCCTGGTGGCAGCCGGAACAGCACAAACACAGTCGGAAACCTGGACCAGCAACCCTCCCTCCGCCCACCAATTGCGCAGGCCCTCGGACGCTCGAGCAAAACAAACTTTTTTTTTTTTCAAACTTATTTTGAACCCCAGCCGCAAGCACGCAGCACCGGCAATCATTAACCGCGCGTTCAGCGGGGAGGGGAGGGCGGTCGGCACCCTTTATAAGGCGCGCGCGGCTCCCAGCGAGCATCCAGCATCCAGCCGCCAGCATCGGCTGCCTCTCCAGCACTGGCTACTTGGCCACCGCTCGCTCGCCAGCGCCCCGCCTGCACCGGCGTCCGCCCGTCCGTCCGTCCGTCCGTCCGCGCCCTGCTCCGCGATGCCCGAGCTCCCGGCTGCCTGCGCCTGGCCGCTTCTGCTCCTGCTGGCCATCCAGCCGGGCACGGCGGCGGGCGCCCCCCAGCCGTGGCACTGCGCGCCCTGCTCCGCCGAGAAGCTCGCGCTCTGCCCTGCCGTGCCTGACTCGTGCGCTGAGCCCGCCCGGCCCGCCAGCTGCGGCTGCTGCCCTTTGTGCGCCCTGCCACAGGGCGCCGCCTGCGGGGTGCTCACTGCGCGCTGCGCCACCGGCCTCAGCTGCCGAGCGCGGCCGGAGGAGCCCCGGCCGCTGCACGCCCTCATCCGCGGCCAGGGCGTCTGCGGGCCCAGCGATCCCGAAGCAGGTAGGACCAGGCCCCCCAGGAGGTCTCCTCCCCGTCCCCAGACAGATTGCGGGGTGGGGTGGGGAGACGGCTAGCGCGGAGCAAACCCAGTCCAGAACTTGGAGGGGAAAGGATCTTGGGTCACTTAGATGGGCCCCATCATTTCATGGTCCTGCAGGGCCGGGTGCCCAGGAGAGGCGAGGAGAGGCAGGAGGGCTCGCACAACTTGGTGGGAGAGTTGGGGAGAGGGCCCAGACCCGTGAGAGAAGTGGGAGGCCCAGGGGGTGCCCTGGGGGTGCCCCGGTCATGGGGGCCCTGGCCTCCTTTCTGCTGCCTGAGCCTCTGGAAAGGCCTGGGATGGGGATCCCTGGGGCCCCAGGGCAAGCGTTTGGAATGTCCTTTGTGATGGACTCCCGTGGAGACAGCCGGAGCTTGCCAACTGTTTACAGAGCACGTATGAGCAGAGCCTGTAAACTTCACTTGTATTCATGTGAGAGAAAACCAGTGTTTGGTGTGTGGGGGCCCCTAAGGACTTGACAGTCAGAACTTTGCTGAAATGTGGGAGGATTTACTTGTAGTGGGAAGCAGAGGAAATACCCTCTCCCTCTATCCCCACTCCCTACCTCCCCCTCGGGGCCAGCGGCTGCCCTGTCCTGTGTCGTTTTCGGGGGAATCCTGTGGTTCCGTGCCCTGGCAGGGAATCTGCCAGAGCTGATGACCCTTGCAAGGAGGGGCACAGTGTTCCTGCTGTTTCTCTGCCTTCAGAGTCAGGAAAATGCGGTCATCTGCACTGGTCCTCAGAGCAATTGGATCCCCAGGGCCCCCTCAGGAAAGCCAGCTCTCTGTGTCCATGCACCAAATCCAAAGAGTCCCCCGGCTTGCAAAACTGCTGTTGTGTGGCCTGATTCCCCGGACACTGTCAGAAGCTCTTTTAAAGAGCAAGTGGGCATAACTCAGGGTCCCCACGACTGCCCTTCTGCCCCAGCCTGAATTCTCCGGAGAGAAAGCCGCGCCCAGGGGTCAGTTGTGGAAGCTTGGGGAGGGCTCACGGGTCTGCCGTGCTGCTTTTTTCAGATGCCAAGGAGTCCTCGGAGAGCTCTGAGATCACGCAGGAGCAGCTGCTGGAGAATTTCCATCTGATGGCCCCGTCCGAGGAGGACGTGCCCATCCTCTGGAACGCAGTCAGTAATTACAAGACCATGAGAGCTGGGTATGCCTCGGACTCAGACTCTGACAAGTTGAAGGTGAGGCCCTGGGGCAGGTGCCAAGCAGAGCCGGTGGGCTGTCCCGGGTCCAGAAGGCCTGGGAATGAATGCTTTGCTCCCCAAGGCCTGATAGACAGATGTTTCCCACGTCAGCTTTTCCTGCAGGGACTTTGAAGAGGGGAGCCTGTTGGGTGGGAAGCCAGCTCCTCTACGGTGTGGCTTCAGATGTGTGTCTGTCACCCCGCCCTAGGCTCAGCCCGGGACTTTATACTGCTCCCCGGGGCCCCTGCTCCCCCCTTTCTCAAAATTGTGGTCCGATATGCATAATGCGACACTTATGACTTTAACCATTTCACAGTATAGTTTTGTGGCATTAATTCTGCAAGCATCGCTGCCATCGATCTCGACAACTATTTTACCTGCCCATCCTAAAACTCGGTCCCCGCTAAACGCTAACTCTGCAGTCCCGTCCAATTTGATGGCTCTTTTTAATCCTACCACTTGAGGGCGACCGAGAATCAAAGTTGGAGAGGTGGGCCTGGCGTTTGAGGAAAAAGAGAAAATGGTCCCCACAAGCATGAGCCCCCAGAAAAGTGGGGGTCTGACCCATTTCCCGGTCACTTCAGGATTTTGTCTGCACATGGTGACCGATGGGGAAAAGTTCATTCTTATCTCCAAGTAGCCAGATGGATGCCTTAATCCTCGCTTGATCTGGCTTCTGCGACCTAATGGCATAGAGGAAAGGGGTTCACAATCTCGATGTCTCTGGTGCTGGAAGGGCTGGGTCCTCCTTGCCGTCAGATGGCTGGGGCGGAGTCCCCACAGGGCAGAGGTGGAGGGGAGCACCCGGGGACGGGGAGCTCTGGTCTCCCTGTAAGTGTTTAGCCAAGGTCCAGGGAGACTGGGTGTGCCCCCCATGCATCTCAACAGCTCCCACAGACACTAACCCCCTCCTCACCTCCAGGGCAGGTCTGACCCACCCCCAGAGCCCCACGGAACCTCTCCCGCCAGTCCTGATTAGGTGGACACGTTTCCACTAAGTTTACTTTTCCTTGTCATTTCTCACAATGTCAAATGCTCTTGCAGGAGCCGTGCCGGCGAGAGCTCCACAGGATACTGGCACAACTGGCCGAGCAACACCAGTCGCCCAGACATCTGAACAATTTCTACCTGCCCAACTGCAACAAGAATGGATTCTATCACAGCAGACAGGTGCGCACCTTGCCCAAGGGCCTCCTCATGGGGACGGCCCCTGCTGGCTCATCCCTGCAAAGCCACCCTTTCCTCAAACAGGACGTCCAGTCCCAAATACACACCGTAAAGCCCCCAGCCACCCATATTAAGTAAGAGCCACCCCTCTGGGGCTAGGGGCTGGCCCTGTGAGCCTGAAGGCCAGCTTGATGGTCACGGCCAGCAGGGGACCAACCTCTCACTGATCCAGGGCTCTGGGTCAAGTGTGACCTTGCCGCTCGGCAAGCCTAGGCGGGTGGGTGGATGGATTGGTCCCTCATGCTCCAGCTCTGTTTCCCATCATCTGTCCCACCAGAGGAAGGGGATAGCTCTTCTTAGGAAAGCGAGTGTCTCCTTGGACCTCTGCAATGCTCTCCTCCCCACGAAGGGAAACAACCTGCTCGGTGAAACACGGTAGCGTTTCCCTCTTGCCAGATAATAAATGAGATCAAAACAAAGCCGAACACTTAATTTCGAGGAGCTCTTTAGGACTCAGTGAAGCACGGGGTCTGGGGTGGGTATAGCCAGGGGAAACAGGTTGAGGCCATGGTTTCCTGAGGAGGAGTCTGCCCGGGAGCCCAAGGTGATGGCGACCACAAAGGGGATGGGCTCCCTCCCTGCTCTCGGGGCCACAAGCCGGACAGCGGTGCTCACATGAGGCCTTTTAACACATGCACAGTGTCCTCATCAACTGGACACTCGGCCTTAGTCTATATTTTATGGAGAGAACCGTGCGCGGGCGTATAGGGCGTGCCATCCCCGGCCATGGTCAAGGTGACTCCGAGCTCCGCCTCCTCCCAGCTTCACCAGGGCTGCTCCTGACCTTGTGCTGTTATCTGTCTTGCCTCTGCAGTGCCGGACCGCCACAGACGGGCAGCGGGGACCATGCTGGTGTGTCTATCCCTGGAGCGGGGAGAGGATCCCGGGGTCAGTGGAGGTCAGAGGTGACCCCAACTGCAATCAGTATTTTGCCATGCAGAGCTGAGAGCACACACATGCCCTGTCATCCGTCCCTTCGCGGGAAATATTTAAGTACATAGCGTATTTATAGCCTAGAAATCATTCACACTTATCTATATATATGTATATGTATGGGAACCACTTTTATATGCCACATGTTGGTGGACACATAAATCTGTAGTTTATTTATTCACTGTACATGTATTTTTTCGACACAGCGTGTATGCTGTGCTCCTTTGTAAATCATGAAACCTGTCACGTCACACTGGGTGTAAATATTTGATTTGTAGCTCCTCAAAGCTCTCTGCTCCTGGTTCTAAAGAGCAGGGGGAAATAAAGCCTAGAAAATGCAAACCTGAAATGTGTAGCAGGTGCCTTTTTTCCAAGTGACTTAATAGGAGGCTGAAGAAGGACTCCCTCCGCAGCCACAGATCCGAGTCTGTGTAAACACGTGGGAGAGTCAGGTGGGGATGACGGGACCAGAGCGGGACATGGTCACATTGCTCCGAGTTCCGGTCTGCACCTGCGTGGTGCAGACGAATTGGAAATAAAGTCTTCCCCTCCTGGGAAGATTGTGGTTGCCGCGGACGTGGACTGAATGTTCCCTTCTTGTTTCTGAAATCCCTCCCATGCACCCCCTTCTCACGCAGCTTTGGGTTTCTGTTCTGATTTACCATAGGACCCAGCAATTCCACTTCTAGAGATATATCCAAGATATGCGAAACATATGTCTGTGCAAAAACTTGTGCACAGAGGTTATGTTCCAGATCTATTATTTATTTGTTTATTTTATTTTTTTACTTTTTAATTTTTATTTATTATTTGCCCCAGGGGTACAGGTCTGTGACTCATCAGGCTTACACCATTCACAGCACTCACCATAGCACAAACCCTCCCCAATGTCCATAACCCATCCACCCTATCCCTGCCCTTCCACCCCCCAGTAACCCTCAGTTTGTTTTGTGAGATTAGGAGTATCTTATGGTTTGTCTCCTTCCCCATCCCATCTTGTTTCATTATTTTTCCCTCCCTACCCCCCACAACTCCCCTCCCTGCCCCTCAAGTTCCTCGTATCAGAGATTATCATATGATAATTGTATTTCTCTGATTGACTTATTTTGCTCAGCATAATACCCTCTAGTTCCATCTACATTGTTGCAAATGGCAAGATTTCGTTTCTTTTGATAGCTGCATAGTATTCCATTGTATACATACACCACATCTTCTTTATCCATTCATCTGTTGATGGACATCTAGGTTCTTTCCATAGTTTAGCTATTGTGCACATTGCTGCTATAAACATTTGGGTGCATGTGCCCCTGAGGATCACTACCTTTGTATCTTTAGGGTAAATACCCAGGAGCGCGATTGCTGGGTTGTAGGGTAGCTCTATTTTCAACTTTTTGAGGAACCTCCATACTGTTTTCTTTTTTTAAAGATTTTTTTTTTATTCATTTGACACAGAAAGAGAGATTTCAAGTAGGCGGAGAGGCAGGCAGAGAGAGAGGAGAGAGGAGGAAGCAGGCTCCCCGCTGAGCAGAGAGCCCGATGTGGGTCTCGATCCCAGGACTCTGGGATCATGACCTGAGCCGAAGGCAGCGGCTTTAACCCACTGAGCCACCCAGGCGCCCTCCATACTGTTTTCCAGAGTGGCTGCACCAGCTTGCATTCCCACTCACAGTGTAGGAGGATTCCCCTTTCTCCGTAGATGCATTATTTATAATGGCTAAAAGGCGGGACCAGTCCAAACGCTCATCAGCAGACAAATGGATAAACACAATATCGTGTACCCATACCATGAAAAGACCACCTGGCTATGAAAAGGAATAATGCACGCTACAACATGGAATGACCTTGAAAATCATATGCTCAGTGAATGAGACCTGTCATAAACAATGTCACACTACGTGCTTCTGTGAACGTCCAAAAGAGGGAAAGCAGCAGAGACGGAAAGGAATAAGCGGTTGCTTCGGGCTGGGGTGAGGGGCTGGTGGGCGACAGCTAATGGGTACGAGGGTTTTAATTTGGTGGTGGAAATATTCTGAAACTGAGTGAGGACCTGACCCCGTGTTGGTGAATACACTCAAAGCCATGGAATCGCACACTTTCAAGGGGAGCATTGTGTGGTATGGGAAGTCATTCTCAACAAAGCAGTTAAAAAAAGATTTTCTGGGGGTAGAGGTTATGCTGGATTCTGGGAGAAGGCACAGGAGCCAGAAGACCAGGTGGGGAGTTGCCTGGAGTCAGAAGCTGCAGATGTGGAGAGCTAACGACTCTCAGAGTCACCTGCCTGCCCTGCCTGCCCCCCGCCGCCACCGCCGCCCCGGGGAACCCCAGCCTCTCTCCCTGTTGTCTTTGGGCCCATTCTAATCAGCTAATCGACTGCAAGGATTCATCACAATCCCAGCTGAGAGCACACTCCCACTATGGGTCTGCATTTGGCTCTCTTATTATTTGTACTATTTTTAATAATGCAATAAATATCCATGGTCTCACCCGCCAGCTTGAAAACCACAATTCTGGCAATTACTCAGAGTGAGTGTGTTGCTCCTTGCTTCCCTTTGGATATAGTTGTATCTCGTCTATACTCTTTTTTTAATGTATTTTTTTAAAGATTTTATTTATCATTTGAGAGAGAGACAGAAAGAGAATGAGCAGGGGGAGAGGCAGAGGGAGAAGCAGACTCCCCACTGGGCTGGGAAGCTGTTGCGGGGCTTGATCTCACAACCCTGAGATCATCACCTGAGCCGAAATCGAGAGTCAAACAGTTCACCAACTGAGCCACCCAGACGCCCCTTAACAGTTTTTATAGTGTTGAATTTTGTCAACTGCTCTTGCTGTCTGTATGTCTTTTTCTCTTTAGTATACTCATGTGACTCGTTACATCTGCTCTGTTTGTAGAGTTTCTAATAGTACATTAGTTCGTAGGCCTGGAATGAACTCAAGTGGGAAATGGCATAATACCTTTTATATGAACTGTGGGATTTGATTTAGTAACAATTTCCTTGGGATTTTTATATTGATGAGCACAACTGGTGGATACAATGCCCTTGTCTTTGTGTGGTTTTGGCTTTGGGGTTATACTGCTTTTGTAGGATGAACTGAGGTCTTTTATAGCTTCTTGAAAAGTTCCTGTTGGTTGGGATGCTCTGTTCCTCAAGCATTTAGTAGAACCCGTGAGACCGTTTGGACGTGGTGTTTTCTTTGTGGGAATATCTTAAACCAGTCCTTCAAATGCTGTCACAATTATAAGAATCTTCAGGCTTTTGATTTGTTCTTCAAAATTATAACTTCTATGGAATTTTATGTTTTATTTAGGTTTTCAAAGTTGATGGTACACGGTTTTGATAGTATTTTCTGATAATCTGTAGATTTTCTGTTTTATCTCCTATATCCCCTTTCTCATAATGTTAGCTGTGACTGCTTTGTTTCTGACAGTCTTTTTAAAGGTGTTTGCCTCTTTTGTTAGGTGTTGGAAAGAAGTTTTGGCTGTGGTGACCTCATGTCTTCTCGGAGATTGCTTTCCACTCCTCTCCTTACGACCTTGACCTCTCGTGTGGTCTCTGGGTTTGCTCTAAGCACCGTAGGTAATCACTTAGCTGATTTTCAGCTCTTTCTTTACCTGATGTAGGTATTTTGATCGTGTATTTCTTTTGATCTCCTTGCTTGTCTACGTTATCATCATTAACATTACCCACAGAGTTTTCATTTCAAGGTGGTTAATTCCTCCTTCAACTCTGAGTCATTCATGTCTGTGCTTTTTCGTTTTTGAAAATGTGGGGATCTAGGGAGATTATTCCTGTCATTAATTCTCAATGTAATCACCTTATAGTCATAAACTATCATGTACATGGTATCTATTCTTTCAATTCTGAGGCTTTCTTATGATATGACGTGATAAATGACGTTTTTCAATGCTCTGTAGGTTCTTGAGAAGGATGTGTAGTCTGTAATTGCCCCCTGGAAATTGGTTCAGCTAAGCTGGCTAGTTTTGAGGTTCCAGATCTCCTAAATCCCTGCTGATTTTTTTTTTGTCTGTTTAACAATCAATAATGAAAAGAGGGCAAAAATTCCTATAATCATATTAATTTTCAAATAAGATAGTTGAAAGATATTTTATTAGGTGCACATGTGTTTAGAACGGCTAACTCCTCCTGGTTAACTTAACCTCTTATTTGTGGTGACTGTCCCTGCCTCTACTTGAACCACTCTCTGTCTTAAAATCTATTTGTTCTGATGGTACTGGCTCCTCTCCTTTATTTTGGCTAGTTTTTTCTGATATCACCTTTCTACCGTTTAACTTTTAGTCTTGTCTGTTGTAACAAAATGTATCTTGATTTTTAGCAAACGACCTGCCTCTCTCAGTTCAACTGGCAAATCTTTTTTTTTAAATTATTATTCTTTGCCCCAGGGATACAGGTCTGTGAATCATCAGGCTTACACCTTTCACAGCACTCCCCATAGCACAAATCCTCCCCAATGTCCATAACCCATTCAACTGGCAAATCTTAACCTCTGTTTAAATCAGTTCCTAAATCTCTGCATGAGTGATGTTTTGGGGGGATAATTCCTTGTGGCAGGGTTGTTCTGTTGTGGGGGCCTGGCGGCTCCCTGGTGTCCACCTGCTCATGCCAGGGGCCTGTGCAGGTGTGAGGTCAGAAACCTGTGCAGACACTGCCCACTGTCATGTGTGTGGGGGGGAGTACGGGGGACAACGCTGGCACCACCGGAGAATCACTGACTCCACGGTGCTGACCGTGGAACCCGTTTACGGCATCTTGGTTTGTTATTGCCGTTCACCCCCCCTCTACCTTCCACCTTCAACATCCAGAGTCTGTACACTCCCACACAAGGCATTCCTCCAAAATGCCATCCGTGCGCTTCTCCAGGGTGGCGCGTGTCCCGGGGTCCTTAGCACCGGGAACTATTTCTCATGTCCTCACCTTCAAAGGCAGTGTGACTGGCTATAAAACCCCAGTGACTGTCATACCTTTGTCCTCCTGCATCCAGAGCCAGGGGCACACACTGTGGAGTCTGCCCCACACTTGTTTCTGTATCTGGGACCTGCTCTTTCTCTCTTGAGGCTTTGACATTTTCCAAATTCACCATCATATATCTGTCAGTGCTTTTAATTCTTTTATTTTTAAAGATTTTATTTATTTATTTTAGAGAGTGGAGGGAGGGGCAGAGAGAGAATCTCAAGCAAACTCTGGGCTGAGCGTGGAGCTTGACATGGGCCTTGATCCCACGACCTTGAGATCATGACCTGAGCAAAATCAAGAGCTGGACGCTTAACCGACTGACCTACCCAGGAGCCCCCGTCAGTGCTTTTGAACTGTAGCCCCTTCTACATTTGGTAGAGCCCATCAACATAAAGTCTTTTGTGTTCTATTTTCTTTTTTCTTTTTTCTCACAATGAGATCTCTCTCTCTTATTTCTGTAAATATTCACCAGGATGTCTGTGGTCTGGACGCAGGCTCCCTGCTTCCAGCCTCTATTCCTCTCAATCGTTCCTTTTATTTTGCAATTTCTGTTTTCTGCCTCCCGGTAAGACAGGTGGTCAACTTGATCTTCACTAAGTCAGCCTCTGGCTCTACCCGTTCAGTTCTTTATCCCACCTATTTGTCTTTTGTTTCGACCGCCAGAACCTTCATGCCAACTTTCCAATTTTGTTACTCTTTACGTTTCTTGCTCTTTGTAATATGTCACCTTCCCTCCCACTCTCCAAACCTATGCTGGAGGGACAGTTGTTTTGTCTCCAATGGAAATGATCTGCCTCTTTGTCTCCCTTTTGAAACAGTTGTGCCGCCCAGAGGTCTGGCAGTTCGTGAAAGCTCCCTGCCCAGGGCCCCAGCGACCCCTGCCCTGTGGGTCTGTGTCCCCACCTGAAGCTCGCAGCACAGATGCAGTGAGGATAGGGCCTGGTGGAAAGCGTCCATCTCCGGGAGTCCGCAGTGGGTCATTCACACCTGCCTGGGTCGGGAGAGGAGCCACCACCCCCGGTGGAAGGGACCCCCCCCCCGCCCCGCCACTTGCACCACGCGCGGCCCCCNACCTGTACCAGGTATCTGTGCCGCTGTGGGGCAGGTGCTGACAGTTCCCAAGTCATGGTGGAGGGGGGGGGTGGTACTGGTGGGAGCAGAGGGACAGCGGCCCCTCTCCTAGAGGTTCAGGGCTACCAGCACCCCAGGGGCTCCTCATTGTTTCCAATGACCTTGACATTCTCCTTAGGACCCCTCCATGGCTGCCTGGAGGGACATGCCTGCAGGTATCCTCATGTTAACCGCATGGAGATCCTGGTCTTCCCCCACCCCTGCCTCCTCCCGTTTGCTTCTTCAGCCAGAATGCTGCCTTGGGTTGCTCATTCTCCATCCTCCTCAGCCTGCATAGCCAATGCACGAATATGGGGCCGTGTGTTCAGAATATGCCCTGAGTGCACCACCCGAGGCTCCGGGGGCAGCGGGAGTCTGGAGCAGCCCAATCACCTCCCTGTCCACTCGGCACCAATGCTAGGCCTCCCGGGGCCCCCGACCTGGCCCCCGCCGGCAGACGGGAGGTGTCAAGTGCGGCTGGCTCGCTGTGGTCCCAGCGTCAGGTAGCTGCTCCTTGGCCTCTTCGGGTCCCACCAGAAAGCCCCTCGCAGGAGCCCTTCCTTGACCAGCTCCCACATTAAGAGCAGACAAGGAGAGGGAATGCGGGGAAGGCCCCTGGGCAGGTGTTCTGCATCAGAGGGCTGTTTGGTGGGGGGCTGGATCCTCCCCAGCCACGCGCCCCCTCCTGAAACTTGCTGCTGCCTTCCTCTGCAGGAGCAGGAGCCATGGGTTTGCACCTGCTGGGCACTGCCTGTGGTTGGGGACAGCGCTAGACTGTGTGGGGGGGCGGTTAGTGGTGGGAGCCTGTGATCCCCAGAAGCGCAGGCTCTGGAGTGACAGGCGGCGGCCCCAACTAGATGAGCAGCAAATAGAAAGGAATAAATACATTCATGTCGCTCCAGAAATTGTTGATGTTGTTGTGAAGTGGAAGTAAAATAGACAGCATCTACATTCGCACAACCAGGGCTGATGCTGTTCTGCGTTTCCTTTTAGTCGTGTGCGTGCATGCACGCCTGTGTGCATGTGCGCATGACTGCCCCTGTATGCCTGTGTGTGCATTGTGAGTGCATGAGTGTGCCTGTGTGTGAGTGCGTGCACACCTGTGTACATGCATGCACGAGTGTGCGTGTGTGCACCCATGTGCCTGTGTGTATGTGAGTGCGTGAGTGTGCCTGTGTGTGCGCCCGTGTGTGCGCGCATGTGTGGGCACATGGGCATGTGTACATAGTACCACTGCACCTGCTCTCATGTTCACCCACATTGAGCGTTTTTCCGTATCACTGACAACAACAGGTGGGTGACATCACACTCCTTTCTAAGGAATGTGTTTCCATTTAAAAGTCTTGGTGCCTCGTGCAAGCCTCCAGCACCGCCTTCAGGCACGTGTCTGGGAGGAGGGCTGGGTCCCAGGAGTTCAGCTGTATAGGCAATCCTCTCTGGACAGTTTGTCACGGTGGAGAAGCCCCTTCCACGACACCCTCCTCGGCACTGGTGACTGTCGTGCTTCTGCATGTGGCTGGCCAGTTGGACCCCAGGGACCCCGGAGAGCCTGCCGGAGCCACTGCGTCCCCTGGGCCCGGTGACACACAAGTGCTGGCACGCTCATTTCTGTGTGTGTGTTTCGGGGATGGCAGCTGGGGACACGTGGTGTGGGGGGTGGAGGGTCGCCCAGGGGCTGGTGGGGAGGCGAGCGGGGTGTGTGCAGGTTCACTTGTTTATCAGACGTGACAGGAGGGCAGGGAGAAGGGAAGGGGTCAAAGGCGAGTGGGGGTTAAGGAGGCACAGGATGTCACGTTCCCAGCAAGGCCGTCCCAGGCACGCGGCTCTCACCAGCGGGGGCTTTAAAGGGCCTGTGGCGTTCGGGTCCCAGATGCCCGGACACCTGTCAAACTCGTGCACCCTAAACACTCCATAGCCCTCTGGCACCTGCTGCCACCATGGGCCTACTCTGCTCCCTGGCTCCCTCCCTCCTCCAGATCAGCGCTTGGCTGGCGTGGCCCCCACCCGACTGTGGACTGTGGCCTGTTCTATGTTCCTTCTCCTTCATTCCATGAAGACTTATGGAGCTCTATGCCAGAGGTCATGGCACTGCAGGGCGGAGCCATCTCAGACGCTTCTTTAAAGGGTCAGTTATGGCTCTGAACAGGCCATTCTGTGACAGGAAGCTCATCATTGATGCCTGAAGGCATCTGCACAATTACGTCAGGTTCTCCAAGGCGGAAGCCCGCCCAGGATCCTCCAGGGCTCCCTCGCCTCCTGCCTTGTCCACTGCCCTCCAAGCAGAGGGGCGGAAGAAAGGGCCCCAGGGGAGGCTGTTCAGCGTGTGTTCCATGACTGCCCTTCTCGGCTCTGAACGCTGAGTGGTGACAAGATAGGTCCCTGGGGGACACCCCCTAAATGCAGCAAAGGCCAGACGGTCATGGAGGGGCACCCGTCCACCTGCTATGCACTCCCTCGGTGGAAATGAGCCCACAATCTGTCTCTGAGAACTGCAGGTCCCCAGCAGGTGTGGAGAGTCCTGTGTGCTTGGGCACACCTTACTCTCTCCTGGATTATATCCCTAGTGCCGCAAAACCCAGA
Organism: Ailurus styani; assembly: GCA_002007465.1. NCBI lineage: Eukaryota > Metazoa > Chordata > Mammalia > Carnivora > Ailuridae > Ailurus > Ailurus styani. Next base: position 1,231,663 of record LNAC01000184.1, read on the forward strand.
GCCAGTCACTAACACGGGGATGGGGGTTTCCTTATGGTAAAACTTTACTATTTGTAAATACAGTACAAGACAAACTTTTCAAAAATATCTTTTCCCCAGAAAACTTAATAAAAAAAATAAAGGCAAGCTCACAGGTAGACAGAATGTCTTGAGACCCTTTCGTGTTCTCAAGGAGGGTTGTGTGCCCTGCACATGCACCCTGGGGTGTCTCCTGCTCACCTGTGACTGAGGCCTGGGCTCCGGGAAAGCAGCCAAGCCCGTCCTGAGCCCATGCCTCGGTCAAGGCCATGGTTCTCTTCTCTAATGCGGCTCACATCTTGTCTAGGATTATCTAGCACAGGTCCAAGCGTATCCGGACTTGGATGGATACGAGGGTAACACCTCATGAGGAATGTGTTTTCTCTGCATATATGTGTGACTTAGAAACAGAAGGTGGGGGGATCCGAGTGCAGTGGGCCCGGGGACTCTCTAGGTGCCCCCCAGTGTCCCTGACAAGCCATCCCTCTTTGTTGGGTGATGAAACAGTTTTTACTCTTTTTATATCGTGCCAAGGAGGACAAGGGTGAGACAGAAAAATAAACTCGTTCTTGAATTGCTGAATGGAAAAATGCTATTGTCTGCGGTCATTGAAAAATCCAGCCCTAATTCCACGGCATCGGAAATGGGCGGAGTCCTGCTGTTCCCCCCGCCCCCTGGGAGGCGGGGTCCAGTTTTCATTCTGC